>SJXQ01004555.1:18909-67992 GCA_006408695.1 Aepyceros melampus
TCGTGGGGCCCGCCCAGGCGGTGGTTTTCCTCTGACCGCCTTTGGATAAGAGTCCACCGGCCCCGTGAACCTACAGCACTTGGAGCCACGGCCATTATTTGGCTGGTACCTTTGAAAGTCCCGAAACTTCCTTACACACCAAGGACTGTCACACCATGTGTCTGCAACCCAGGGTAGAGTGTGCATTGAAACGAGGATCAGGCATTTTTACCCCCAAAGTTTTACTTCCTAAAGAGTAAGTCTTTGATGAGTAGCCCTTGCCCAGCAGCAAGTTCTGAACGGGAGGCCGTTTAGTTCCCAGAACTGCTCATTCCCCTATCATTCCTAGTGCCTTAGGAAGGCAGTCCTGGAGAAGCCCTCTTTTTGCTCCCCTCCCCAGCTGGCCCCCCAGTGCCAAGCGCCTTGTCTCACCTCCGCCCTCTTCCTTCCCCGTTGCAGGCCTGATGGCAGCTGTGGTAAGTTTCCCCTCTTCACTGCCTCACACCTGCCACCTTACTTGCAAGACCTGACCTCAGCCCTCCTTGACAGGAAGGGAGCTTCCTCCCCCACGTCTCCTCAGCCTCAGCCTGGGCCAAGGGGAAGGCACCCTCCCGTCTGAGGCCACCTCCTTCACCTTTTTTGGGCCGTTTCTTGTTGCCTTGCTAAGTCGTGTCCAACTCTTTTTTGACGCCATGGATTGTAGCCCCCCAGGCTCCTTCCCAGGCAGTCATACGGAGTGGGTTGCCATTTTCTACTCCAGGGATCTTCCCCAATCAGGGATCAAACCCACGGCTCCTGCGTTGCGGCGGGTTCTTTACCACTGAGCCTCCTGGGAAGCCTCATGGACGTCTTATAGAATGTCCGATACTCTGGACTTGTCTGATTGCTTCCTTAGGCCGAATTATGTATTCCTTCTTGGTTCATCCACCCGGAGAGCTGCAACAGTCGCCTCCGCGCCAGAAACTCCTGACTACCTCCAGCCTTGTGTGTGCTTCCCAGGTCTGTCCTTCATGTTCAGTCCCCTGCTGTGTGTCTCCACCTTTACTTGCACTTCTTGCCACTGGGGATGGAAGGGGTAAATGTATTCAACTCCACATCCCCAGCCCTGGCCCAATGACTAAGAATTACTGGGCTCTTAAAATGTGTCAGGTACATTCGCATCTCACTTTATTTCCATAGCAGCTCCCTGGGGAGGGGGGCATACTAATACTCTGCCCATTTTACAGCTAATGAAACTGAGAGAGGGCTTAAGTGGCTTGTACAAGATGACAGCTGGTAAGTAGTAGTGTCAGCAGTCCCATCCAATCTCTACCTCCAGATGCCATGTTCCCGACTGCTGTACCGTTGCCCCTGTTGCTCACTCATCCCAGCTGACACCTGTTTGCTTCCTAATTCCAGCTCCAGGTCGTACCATCAGTGACACTGACATGTACTGACCACTCACCATGCCAGAGCTGTGCAAAAATGCTGGACAAGAATAACTGCCTACCATGCAGCAACCCCATGATATAATTACTCCTAGCCCACTTTGCAGAGTAGAGACAGGCTCAGAGGAACTAAGTAATGTCGAGGAAGAATGGGATTTGAGCACCAGTCTTGCTAAATCCTGGGCCCCTGATCTTTTGAGTCTATTTCTAGTAATGCCATGTTCCCGACTGCTGTACCGTTGCCCCTGTTGCTCACTCATCCCAGCTGACACCTGTTTGCTTCCTAATTCCAGCTCCAGGTCGTACCATCAGTGACACTGACATGTACTGACCACTCACCATGCCAGAGCTGTGCAAAAATGCTGGACAAGAATAACTGCCTACCATGCAGCAACCCCATGATATAATTACTCCTAGCCCACTTTGCAGAGTAGAGACAGGCTCAGAGGAACTAAGTAATGTCGAGGAAGAATGGATTTGAGCACCAGTCTTGCTAAATCCTGGGCCCCTGATCTTTTGAGTCTATTTCTAGTTGGTAATGAAGAAGACCCAGGTTCAATCCCTGGGTCAGGAAGATCCCTTGGAGAAGGGCATGGCAACCCACTCCCGTATTCTTCCCTGGAGAATTCCATGGGCAGAGGAATTCCATGGGCACCAGGAATTCCTGGTGGGCTACAGTCCATGGGGTCACAAAGAGTCAAATACGACTGAGCGACTGAGACTTTCACTTTTACACCTGTCTTCCTTCTGATATCACCTGCCCAACTCAGGACCCAGTTATCATTCATCTGGGATTCACCTTTCCATCCTTGTCTTCTCACCCTACCACCTACCTGACACTCAACTTGGCCAGAGGAATTGTTCTGACACTGATTGTATCACATTTCCTGCTCAAGACTGATCACCCATCCTCTACAAGCTCTCTCTGTGGCCTGACAGTCAAGTCCCCTCCAGCCCTGTGCCAGTCTTATCTGTCCCTTCCTCCACACACGCTGTATGCTTCAGCCAAATTGGACTCCTTGTTCTGCTGATGTGTCCTGGTGTTGGCACCTCTGTGCCTGTTTGCACTTCCACCTCTTAAAAAAAGCCCCTCAATCTGAGTATGAAAAATACCACCCATTTTCTAAGAATAAACTCAAATTTGACTCCCTACATGAAGCTTTCCTGAATTCCTCATCATTCAAAAATGATTCTTTACTTCTCTGGATTCTCAGCATTTTGTATCTCAGAGCCCTTAGGAAGGCCCTCTGGTGTGTACTCTTGGGAGCCGGGCTGGTGTTCATTCATCCGGCTCCCCAGTGTCTTACCTGTGGCAGCTGCTCAATAAGTATTTGAGGCGATAAACCCCATTCAGTTTTCCCAATTAATACAATTATTCCTTTATCTTTAATTCTGAGTGGAATTCCTAACAGAAAAAAGAAGTAGCCTAAAAGGAAGTAGCAGTAAATTTTTAAAAGCTGTTTAGTCAGTGAACTTTTAATGGGTCAGTTTGGGATGTTTGGTTTGAATCTAATCACAAGGTATATCAATTATCAGGAGCACTTTTCTTAAAATTATTTTTTTCATTACACAATTAATATAAATGCAATGCCCCAATCTAGGAAAAAAAACTGAAAGAAAAAAGTCTCCCAAAGTCCTGTCATCTTAGACTGCTGTTAACATTTTATTCGTCTGTCTCCTCCAATTTTTGTATTACTCTAAAAATAATGTTATTTCTATTAAGAACTGAAATGTAACTTCTTCATGTGTGTTTATAATTGGGCTGTACAGTCTGAATTTGGACTTTTAGGAAGGAAAAAAATAGTACAAATGTCACTCTTCGCTTTCACCAATTGTTCAAACCATTAAAATAAGCAGAGTGACTTTTAGAATCTTAACCACTCTTTCAAGAAAGGTGGCTAATGGGTGCACCAGTCATCGGTTCAGGGGATGGGGAAAGCAACTAGCCTGACTGATGACTTGCTCCTGGTTGTGGGAGTTAAAACACTTTTTACACTTCTGCATTGCTATAGCTTTTTCATACCAAGCATAAATTACTTTTGTAATTGAAAATAAAAATTACTTCTTGCAAATGGAAAATCCTTACTATCAGCATTCAGCTTATTTAAGGTGCACAAAACTTCCCACACAAGAACTGGGATAACCTGCAATTCCAGAAAAGCCTAGAAGGAAATGCAGTCCAACTCCGTCGTTGGACAGATGAGAAAAATAAGCCTGAGCAGCTCATCCACTAGTGGCTACGATGCCTCACCTGACCCCATCCTCATCAGACACTGCCTCTCTGGTCCTGAGGGCTTCTGCTGGCTCACCTGGCGAAGCACCCGGGCTACCAGGACCAGCTGGCTGAGCTGGCATCCTGTCAGGTAAGTGCTGGGATCTGAAAGTGCAGAGGTAGCATCAGTCTCTCTGGCCCAGTCTGCTCACATTAGAGTTGTCACTGCTAATGGGTGATGGGGATGTGCCCTTCTTAGACTGGCAGAACTTCCCTGATTGGTACAGTAAGGCTTGCTCATAGCACAGACAGTTGCTGCCTTTGAGGGCAAGGCACATGGCAAGGTGGAGGGCTGGGACTGGGATGCGAATGCCCTGAATCCAACTCCTGAACCCCTGCCATGATGTCAAGTGATGGCCACTTCTTTTAAGTTGAGATTTGGCAGAGCAGAAGGTGTGGGCAAATCAGGGTAATGACAACCAAGACTGAAAGAGCTAGGGCTCTTTATGCACCTAAGGTGTCCTTGGAGGCTGGAGAAGGGAACGGCTTGCTTAGTTTGGGCTGAATTTTTACTTTAGAAAGCTATGTCTTAATGTCTCAGAAGGGATTCATAAAAACTAAGCTTTTGTTTTGCTACCATGGACTTACTAGGGAATTCTGTTTCTAAAAAGGTGTGACCACCTTCAGTCTGCTCCTTTGTCTGGAAAATGGATGACGTGATCATTAAGGTCCCCTTTGGCTCTAGTGTACTATGATAACATAAAGTTCAGTGAAACAGCAATCTCTGAGTGAATCAGTGGTTCTGTTTAGATTTTCCTGTTAATTGCAGATTTAGAAGGAAGTGTATAAAGTCACATATATGTGTTTATTATTAAAAATAACAATAGTATATCACACTACTTCTACAGAAGTGAGGCACTAACTATGAGATTTACTACCCAGAACTGAAAATGTGTGTAAGCGTGCTCTCCCATTCCCCATTCTTTTGGTTCTCACAGCACCCTGCAAGCAGGACAGGTATAATCATCTGTGTGTTACTATGAGGCCCCACACTTCAACAAGGTGAAACGGCCTACCAAAGACCACAGCTCCTAAGCAGCAGACTGGAGGCTGGACCTCAACCCATGGGTCCCAGCCAGATGTGGAACCAAACAGCTGACCTCCTTCCATGACTCTCTTCTGACCCACCTCTTCACCACTGTCTGACCTCTGAATCGTGGCCTGAGTGTCTGCTGACACTTGGGTCCATGTTGATGATTCCCGCCCATGAGCTCTGGTGCTGAGAGGAAGCAAGGCTGGCCATCATGAGTTTTGTATGGCTGCTGTACAGATTCCACAAACTTGCTAGCTAAAAACAACACAAATGTATTAACTTACACTTCTGCAGGTCAGAAGTCTTAAAATGCGTCTCAAAGTGTTGGCAGAGCTGTGTTCTTTTCTAGAGGCTCCAGGAGAGAATCTCGTTGTGTTTTTTTTTTTCTTTTTCTGGTTTCTGGAAGCTGCCCACGTTCTGGCTTCTTCAAGGCCAGCAAGGACCAGTCTTTCTCACAACCCATCACTCTGCCTCCCTTGTCCACATTTTAAAGGACTGTCTACTGAACTTAAGTTCAGATGGTCAGCAACCTAATTCTATCTGCAAACTGAGTTCTCCCCTGCCAGGTAATACTGTGGTTCCAGGGGTTAGGATATGGACACTTAGGGAGGTGGGGAAGTGGCAGGCATTATCTGCCTACCATAGCACATTACATTGTCTGACCCGGGTCTGGGCAGGGGTGATATGAGAAAGGAACTTGCCTGATGAGAAGCCCCTCTTCCTTGGGAATCAGCACTTTACTGAGGTCCTCATCTTCCCCTTGTGTCTTCCTCGGTCTCTCTGCCCAGAGCAGGGAGTCCTCATAGACTTTTCTGAGAAAGATACCTAGAAAGTGATATGAAGAATGCCTCCGGAGTTTATATATTTGTACACTGACTAGAAAGGCTGGTGTGTGTGTGTGTGTGCGCGCGCGTGAAAAGTTGATTAAGTGTTTAGAGTCAGATGTGAATTTAAAAAAAAAGTACTCAAATGTTATTAGTAAAAATGTTGAAACACAAAAAATTAAAATCTAAGCTTCCAACTACCTCTGTTAGATGTCACCTTGGCAACCACTTCAATCTCTCTGAAATCCAGTTTCTTCATCAGTAAAATGTGGATAAGACATACCTTACAGAGTTGCTATTATGATTACTAGGTTAGGCAAATTCTGATGTACTTTAAACTCAGTAACAATGACTTCTTTTTTTCCTTTTTTCTCTTATCTGAAAGACAGCTCAAAACCAATCCAAAGGACTTCAGAAAGAGCAAGTTCCCCCGGATGACTCCTGAGAGGAGAGGAACATAAGCCGCAAGGGTCTGCCAAATCATTCTCCCTCATGATGGGACTACTCTTCTATCAAAACATAAATGTCACACCTGATTTGCCGAAGAAGCTAATCCAGTCAAACTCAACATGACTTGTGACTACCAAGTTGTCTGACCTATCTTAAATCTATCAAAGCTGATCCATCTATGCACTTACTTCTGCCTTCAGAGTTATCACCTTTGAAGATTATAAAGTTATTTCACAAATGTTTCCATGCTTAAAACACTTCTGGAACTCTTTTTTCAGACTACCCCTTGGAGTTTCTGGTGTGTTCTAAAGTTACCAAGTATTCATCTTTCCAGGAAAAGTTGATTTTTGAAAAGAGCTGCCAGTTACTCAGAGCCCAGTCTGATGAATATAACCAGATTAACATTTCTGGTTAATAGGGTGTGATTATAATAAAGCAGCGATAATTCTGTGTGTGTGTGGTTCATAAATTGGCCTTGAAGGTGTTGTACATTAAGGTTAAGTAAAGGGAGCATAATCGTAGTGGCGATTAAAGCCCATTTTAGTGGGTTTATGATGTGAATGAATTCAGATAGCACTGGGAGTCATTACGTATTTAAACAGTATTAAATGTTTCTCTTTATGAAAATCTCAATTATGACATTCTCTGAAATCTGATTTCATAGTATTAAAATGAAGGCTTTAAGGAAAAGCATTAAATGCTAATGAGAGCTTTATTATTTCAGTATGTATTCTCCTGGGCCTTTGGTCAAGGTAAGTAATGATCAGATGAATGAGTTGGCAACCTTCCTGGCCTCTGAAGTCTACTAGTAATTGGAAGCTAAGTAACACACTGTCACATGTTTAAATATATTTAATAATATTCCACCAACTTTTCCCTGTCTTGCTTTCTGGGCAATGAAACACCATGGCATTTTAACACAGATAAGGAAAGCTGGCTTTCTGTCGGGAGAATTTCTGAGTCATCCTTACTCAGCACACTCCAGACTCTGTTTGCATCCATCAATTAGCTTCCCCAAGTGTGTCTGCTCCTCATCCTCCAGGGACTTTTGATTTAAATGTTTTCCATCAACTCTGATTTCTAACAACTTGATAAATGGTTTTTGTTTTGTTTCTTTGTACTTCAGTGCTCTATTGTTCAGACTTAGGACCACAAAACCCAAATGTCTGATGAGGCAGAAGTACTGATATTTTCAGGCAGTCAGAGAAGATGCATAATCAAGTGAGGGGCATGCAGCCTCTAAGGTTCTACTGTTGTCTACATACCCAAAACCCTTAAAGACATGACTGAAATATTTTGAAGGCAGAGTTTATAAGATTCCCCTAAGAATGTCTGATTTATGGACAAATCTGAAAGTATTGTTATATCCCAGCAGGTGCAGTGGTAAAGAACCCACCTGTCAATGCAGGAGACACACGATAGCAAGTTCAATCCCTGGGTCAGGAAGATCCCCTAGAGTAGGAAATGGCAACCCACTCCTGCATACAGGTTTCTCAAGAGGCAGGTCAGGGGGTCTGGTATTCCCATCTCTTTCAGAATTTTCCACAGTTTATCGTGATCCACACAGTCAAAGGCTTTGGCATAGTCAAGAAAGCAGAAATAGTTGTTTTTCTAGCACTCTCTTGCTTTTTCCATGATCCAGCAGATATTGGCAGTTTGATCTCTGGTTCCTCTGCCTTTTCTAAAACCAGCTTGGATATCTGGAAGTTCACAGTTCACGTATTGCTGAAGCCTGGCTTGGAGAATTTTGAACCTTGCTTTACTAGCGTGTGAGATGAGTGCAATTGTGTGGTAGTTTGAGCATTCTTTGGCCTTGCCTTTCTTTGGGATTGGAATGAAAACTGACCTTTTCCAGTCCTGTAGCTACTGCTGTTTTTCCAAATTTGCTGGCATATTGAGTGCAGCACTTTCACGGCATCATCTTTCAGGATTTGAAAGAGCTCAACTGGAATTCCATCACTTCCACTAGCTTTGTTCGTAGTGATACTTTCTAAGGCCCACTTGACTTCACACTCCAGGATGTCTGACTCTAGATGAGTGATCACACCATCATGATTATCTTGGTCGTGAAGATCTTTTTTGTACAGTTCTTTTGTGTATTCTTGCTACCTCTTAATATCTTCTGCTTCTGTTAGGTCCATACCATTTCTGTCCTTTATTGAGCCCATCTTTGCATGAAATGTTCCCTTGGTATCTCTAATTTTCTAATTATGCACGTCAGGAAGCAGCAGTTAGAACTGGACATGGAACAGACTGGTTCCAAATAGGAAAAGAAGTATGTCAAGGCTGTATATTGTCAGCCTGCTTATTTAACAGAGTACATCATGAGAAACATTGGGCTGGAAGAAGCACAAGCTAGAATCAAGATTGCCAGGAGAAAGATCAATAACCTCAGATAGGCAGATGACACCACCCTTATGGCAGAAAGTGAAGAGGAACTAAGAAGCCTCTTGATGAAAGTGAAAGAGGAGAGTGAAAAAGTTGGCCTAAAGCTCAACATTCAGAAAACGAAGATCATGGCATCTGGTCCCATCACTTCATGGGAAATAGATGGGGAAACAGTGGAAACAGTGTCAGACTTTATTTTGGGGGGCTCCAAAGTCACTGCAGATGGTGACTGCAGTCATGAAATTAAAAGACGCTTACTTCTTGGAAAGAAAGTTATGACCAACCTAGATAGCATATTCAAAAGCAGAGACATTACTTGGCCAACAAAGGTCCATCTAGTCAAGAAGTGGAAACAGTGTCAGACTTTATTTTGGGGGGCTCCAAAATCACTGCAGATGGTGATTGCAGCCATGAAATTAAAAGACGCTTACTCCTTGGAAGAAAAGTTATGACCAACCTAGAGAGCATATTCAAAAGCAGAGATTACTTTGCCAACAAAGGTCCATCTAGGGCTTCCCTGGTGGCTCAGAGGGTAAAGCGTCTGCCTGCAATGCAGGAAACCCAAGTTCGATTCCTGGGTCGGGAAGATGCCCTGGAGAAGGAAATAGCAACCCACTCCAGTACCCTTGCCTGGAAAATCCCATGGATGGAGAAGCTGGTAGGCTACAGTCCATGGGGTTGCAAAGAGTCGGACACGACTGAGCAACTTCACTCACTCAGTCAAGGCTATGGTTTTTCCAGTAGTCATGTATGGAAGTGAGAGTTGGATTGTGAAGAAGACTGAGTGCCGAAGAATTGATGCTTTTGAACTGTGGTGTTGGAGAAGACTTTTGAGAGTCCCTTGGACTGCAAGGAGATCCAACCAGTCCATTCTGAAGGAGATTAGTCCTGGGTGTTCTTTGGAAGGAATGATGCTAAAGCTGAAACTCAAGTACTTTGGCCACCTCATGCGAAGAGTTGACTCATTGCAAAAGACTCTGATGCTGGGAGGGATTAGGGGCAGGAGGAGAAGGGGATGACCGAGGATGAGATGGTTGGATGGCATCACCGACTCAATGGATGTGAGTTTGAGTGAACTCTGGGAGTTGGTGATGGACTGGGAGGCCTGGTGTGCTGCAATTCATGGGATAGCAGAGTCAGACACGACTGAGCAACTGAACTGAACTGAGCTTGTATAAAGGCCAAATCCTGGGGTAAGTTCAAAATTTATGGCCCTGGAATTGGCTAGTCATAGTCAATTTAAAAGTGGATACAAGTATGATGTAAACTGGCAGGTTTGATGGTAAGTATGTATTGAGGGAAACTTGTTAATCTTCAAAGGTCAACCTAGATGACCTTTGAAGTATCCTCAAGAAAATACAGTACAAATGTGAATGAGGCTACACGTAAACAAATATTACAAGT
The DNA here is from genome assembly GCA_006408695.1 of Aepyceros melampus. Classification (NCBI taxonomy): domain Eukaryota; kingdom Metazoa; phylum Chordata; class Mammalia; order Artiodactyla; family Bovidae; genus Aepyceros; species Aepyceros melampus. The sequence continues at coordinate 28,687 of SJXQ01004555.1, forward strand.
ATATCTAAGGAAAACATTCCATCATGAAAATAGAAGGATAACAATATACCTGGAGTGAAAGAAAAAGGGTCAAAAAATGAGAATGTAAGGCAGTTTGTCCCTGTTCTGTCTGATTCTGTAGTCACCAAGCACCATTCTCTTGTTAATTTGGCCCTGAATGGTAGCTTTGGTCTGCAAGTGGAAGAAGGCACCAAAAAGTTGGTACAATGATTTGAATCACCAGTTGCAAAATACTGTATTGTTATTCAAATTTATATCACTTATTTGACAAGTTAGGTTGGTGCTAGTCTGTTTCGTAGCCTCCAAACTGCTTTGGTCCCCCTCAGGAACACACAATCTGTGGGGTAGTCAGATGCTTTAGACTTGCCAGTAAACAGTGTGGGTGGGTGGGGATGGGGCGGGAGTGTGCACAGTCATGTTGGACTCTTTGTGACCCCATGGGCTGTAACCCATCAGGCCCATCTCTCTGTGGGATTTCCCAGGCAAGAATACTGGAGTGGGTTGCCATTCCCTGCTCAAAGGGATCTTCCTGACCAGGGATCAAACCCATGTCTCCTGCATCTCCTGTATTGGTGGGTGGATTCTTTACCACTGAGCCATCTGGAAAGCCCCTGCCAGTAAACAGTATTTTGGTTTAAACAGAACATTTTGGATTTGATCATATGGTCTATTTAAAGTTCCATTGCGTATCAGGACTGGTGTTTATGACTTTTAGACAAAAGCTCAGTCTTTGGGATGTCACCATCCTGTTTTTCCCCTTGTCCCAGAGTACGAAGCTTGTTCCTTATTATAAAGAGTTTGCCTGATCTTTGTCCCTGAGAAGGAGACTAAATCCTAGGAATTTCCTGAGTAATAAGAGTATCTTTGTTATTCATGAGGCTCTTGGATCACACCAGAGTTTCTTCTAACAAGATAACTCAGAATAGAGATTGGTCACCAGAAAGATGAACCATGTAATTAGAGGATTGAGGTTTTGAGCCAATATGATCTCCTGGGAGGAGAGAGAAGCTAGAGATTAGGTTCAATCATGTGGCCAATGACTCCACCAATCATGGCTACACAATAAAATCCCAGTAAAATCTCTAGACATTGAAGCTTGGTTAAGCTTCCTGGCTGGGGAACACATCAATGTCTGAGGAAGGTGAAGCACCCTGATTCCATGGGGAAGGGTGTGGAAACTTTGTGTTCATAACAGTTCCGGATGTCACCCTATGTATCTCTTCTTTTGTCTCATCTGATTTGAATTCTTTTTAATAAAATTGTATTTATAAGGATAGTGCTTTCTTAAGTTCTGTGAGTCATTCAAGTGAATTGTTGAAACTAAGCAGAGTTATGGGGGCCTCTTGGACTTGTAACCATTTGGTCAGAAGAATAAGCGGCCTGGGAATCCCTGAACTTGCGGCTGGCATCTCAAAGGGGGATGGTCTTGTTGGGGATCTGTGAAGTCTGATGCTAACTCTAGGAGTTTGCATCAGAATTGAATTGCATTGCCAAGCACAAAGGTTATACTCATGGTACCAGAAGAGATGTATCTGCTCTGCCCTGGTGTCCTTGGGATTCCTGCTGGGGCACATCCCTCAGGTAACTTTGCAGACCTGTGATTAGTTTCCATATCTGCCAACACCAAAATCTATACACTTAACTTCTTGACTCTACTAACAACTTGGTATCTGAGTCTTGGTCACAGTCTTAGCAAGCAACACTTGAAAGCTAGAGTTGTAGGTTTCTGTTCCCTCCGTTATTCACTCTCCCAACCACTATTTCATCCAACAGAGTTGCCCATTAATAGTTGACTGCTAATTATTAAATATTTATTTTAAAATACTGTGAATTTAATTACAGGAAGAGTCTTGGAAGAAAAGTATCATCAGGTCACATTTGGTAAAAAGTTCAGTTCAGTTGCTCAGTCATGTCGGACTCTTTGCGACACCATGAACTGCAGCATGCCAGGCCTCCCTGTCCATCACCAACTCCCAGAGTCTACCCAAACTTATGTCCATTGAGTCAGTGATGCCACCCAACCATCTCATCCTCTGTCGTCCCCTTCTCTCCTGCCTTCAGTCTTTCCCAGCATCAGGGTCTTTTCCAATGAGTCAGCTCTTTGCATCAGGTGACCAAAGTATTGGAGTTTCAGCTTCAACATCAGTCCTTCCAATGAACACTCAGGACTGATCTCCTTTAGGATGGACTGGTTGGATTTCCTTGCAGTCCAAGGGACTGTCAGAGTCTTCTCCAACACCATAGTTCAAAAGCATCCATTCTTATGTGCTCAGCTTTCTTTAAAAAGTTAGCCCCAGTTAAACACTCTTATTTTTTTAACCAAGTTTTAACACCAAATTTTATTACTTGGCATTGTCCTCCCACTCAGAAGACCTGACAGGGAAAAGATAAAGCATGATAATTCAAGTGGTATCTTCTGGAACTCCTTCATGTCCACTTATCATCACAGGGTCCCATCCCTGTGCTGTCATTGGGGGCACTTAGTTTACTGCGTGTGCTTTAGTTGGCAGGTAGACAAAACAAGAATGATGTCAGATTTACGTTGTTTCACCCTATGTTCAACATGTGTCAGACTAGGACAGCATAAAATAGAGAACTAGAAAAAGAATACCTAGTAAATATCAACCAAGGAAAACTGGGGTAGCAATATTAATGTTAGAATAAGTCTAAAGTCTGTGATTTCTTTGTTGCACTTTTCCAACCCACTGAGCAGACACATTATTCAATCTTCTGTACTCATCTAGAGGATGAATTCTTGCATTCTGTTTTTCAACTAGTCTTATAAGAAAGCTTAAGGTTCTTCTTTTTGTGATCTGGACATGCTCTTAGTGCGAGGTCGACAGGAAAAGTTCAGCTTTGACCTGAACTTGAGGCATCACCATTGATTCTGAGGTCTTGCACCAAGATTAATTCCTCTGAGACCTGGCTCTGTTTTCAGTTATGTTTATGACCAAATCTTCAGAGTCAGATTTGGTTTTAAATTAACTTCTGGAAGGAGGAGGGGCACTTGTTGGTTGACCAGGAAACAGAGATAGATCAACATGAAGTTTCCTCCACTGATAGTACAGGGATCCAGGCAGTGCTGTGGGGCTTCACTCAGCTGGATCTTCCCTCAGCTGGACCTTCCTGGAGACACCAGGTGCTGGTAAGGAAGTGGATACTGCAGAAAAGTGCTAAGTATTTGGTCTTTAAAAGTTCAGCCTACTCTGCCTCCCTCTCTTATTTAAGCTAGAGAAAGAGGTGAAAAAGAGTAATTACAGAGGGACAAATAGTCAAGGGAACAGGAAGGAAGGGAAAGAATCAGTGTTTGGGAGGACGTCTGATCAGTATTCAGGACTGGGCTTTCCCTGCTCTTGCAGCGCACTCACCTTCCTGTGTTGTGGGAGCTTCTGAGGAAAAGTTCTGTGAGGGAACTTTCCTCAGTATACTGTGAACTTTTATCCTAACCATGGGTATAAGCTACTATTTTAATTTTTAATACAGTTGACATATCCCTCATGTGAGGGATATGGTCCAGACTCCCTGCAGTTGAAAATCCACTTATAACTTTACAGTTGGCCCTCTGTATCTGTGGTTATGCATGTAGGGATTCAACCAACTGTAGGTCATATAGTGCCATAATACACATTTATTGAAAAAAGTCTGTGTACAGTTCAAACCTGTGTTGTTCAAGAATCAGCTGTACACTGAAATAAATGTACCCCTGCCAACACCTTCAGTGCTCTGAAGTGACCGGGACTTTTCATAGACATGGGTCAGATCAGAACAATAGGGATCTCCTGTCCTGGTTTTACACTGGGGAAGAGTCCCAAACCTCCACTGTTCGACATCATAGACACTGTTCTTACATGTCTGTGTACCATCTGTCTTGTTATTTGTTTAATATTTTTTTAAATGTGCTCACTTTCTTTTATTTAAATAAATATATATAAACGTTTATAAATCTCACCCAGTTTTTTTTTTTTGCTTTTTTTTTTTTTACCAATATATACAAATACTTGTGGGCTTCTCGTGTGGCTCAGTTGTAAAAAAAAAAAAATCTAACACAGAAGATGCAGGAGATGTACCAGCACCATGTATTTAAAAAAAAGAAAGAAAAAACTATCCTTTCTATCAGGTGGCTCAGTGGTAAAGAACCCTCCTGCCAATGCAGGAAATGTGGGTTCGATCCCTGAGTTGGGAAGATCCCCTTGAGTAGGAAATGACAACTGACTTCAGCATTCTTGACTAGAAAATTCCATGGACAGAGGAACCTGGCAGGTTACAGTCCATGGGGTCACAAAGAGCCAGACATGACTGAATGACTGAACTGAGTGTCTGAGCAGGTACACAGGCACATAAATACTGATACATGTCTATTAAGCATTTTAAAAAGCCTTTTACCATCATTTGTCTGACTATCACGTAGCAGGAGATACTGGTTGTGACTGAAAAGACTCATTACCAGTTGGGATCAGGTAAAGGAGTCTTCTTTCATGCAGGGCTTCTCAGGAGTGGTACCACCTCCCTGAGGATGGATGGACTTTTAAGGAGCCAGCCTGTATTTATTGCACTGGAGTGACACCCTGGGCATCAAGGAAGTATCTGAAGACAAGAGAATGTTCCTTGTGGGAGGAACTATAGCATATTTTGGTATCAACCCCAAATAAACAATGTTTAAAATATTGGCCTCATTCCTAATGTCCCCTCTCCTGTCACATCAATGTACCCTGTTCTGTCATGGTCTTCGTCTGGGGAAGGCTTTGCTTCTCACCTGCACTTCAACTGTGCTTCAGTGCTCATGGTGTTTTGTGGGGAGGTGGCCCAGTGTTACAAACAGTCCTTTGATTTATGCAAAGGTCACTGGGCTCATCTTATCTGAATGTGTAAGACAGTAAATCTTTTTAAGCAGTGTCCACTCCCCATTTCATTCCCATCCACCGTGTCTCTGGTAGCAAAGCCTATAAGCTCCATGATGTCTACTGGCTGGACATGTATTTCAGCTAGTCTGCACCAAAAAAGTCAGTCTGAGGTCTTCAGCACTGATCTGGATGTTGACAGCTCTTCACAATTTTACCACTTAATTGCTTTGCAAAAAGAGATAACTTCTGCTTTCATTTCTTCTGTCACTGATACTGGATTGTTTGTCCAAAGACAAAAAGACCTTTTATAGCTACTTNGAGGTCTTCAGCACTGATCTGGAGTTGACAGCTCTTCACAATTTTACCACTTAATTGCTTTGCAAAAAGAGATAACTTCTGCTTTCATTTCTTCTGTCACTGATACTGGATTGTTTGTCCAAAGACAAAAAGACCTTTTATAGCTACTTATCAATCATAAATGAAGCTGTGGTTTAAATTCAATAAAGCCTTTTTGAGTGGTGTTCATCTCTAATCTGGTGCAATTCAAGATTTTACCATTTTCAGTTTATGTTTTCACATAACACATCACATGACACAGGGTAAATAAAGGAAATGTGCCAATTAATTTTGAAATAAAAAGCTGTATGTTTAAAGGTGTTTGTTTTAAGTCAAAGCATAAGGCAAATTAGTCATGTTTTGGTCTCTGTAGTTCATCACTTAAGACCACATTCTTATTTGTACTTTCACTCACCTTGAATGAAGTGGAGATCTCATAAAGGGTACATTTTCCAAATTAAATTATTTGGATAAACATAGTTTTAATAAAGACAATCCCTAGCATCTGTAGAGTGCATTTTCCACACCACTGCCAGGGTTGTTTTATCAGTCACTAAGACAAGTTCTTAGCAAGTTACTGCCCTGCTCAAAATCCTTTGATGAGTATCCATTGCCATTGGAGACTCATCAACTTTGGAGACTCATCAGCTCCTTAGCCAGCATTTTAAGGGCCTCCTCATTTAACCCCAATGCATCTCTCCAGCTAAAATCTCAGCTCATTCCTTAGGAATGCTGTTCCCCATCCTTGAAGGCCTGATCTCGACCTCTTTGTGAGACCTCCATGCCTCTTTAAAGCTGGATCCTTATGCCTTTCTAATGGCCTTACCATGCTGACTAGGTTTCCATCCCTCTTTGCTGAAATAAAATTGACAAATTATATATATTTAAGATATACAACGTAATGATTTGATACATATGTAGTTTGTGAAATGATTACCACAGCCAAGCTAATTAATATTTCCATCATCTCACTTAGTTACCTTATTTTGTATATGTATGTATGCTGAGAACACTTAAAGTCTACTCTTTAGCAAATTTCAGATACACAGTACACTGTTATTAACCACAGTGGTTGCCAGGGGCTGGAGCCTGGAGGAAATGGAAAGATGGTACAATGTTTCAGTTGTTCAGGATGACTAAGTTTTAGAGATCTAGTGTACACTTTGGTCCCTGATTCAGTTTTGTTTGTCTTTCTCCATTTAATCCTGTTGCATTGGGAGAAGCCATTCCCAAGTCTGGCTAAGCATCAGAATCTCCTAGGTAGCTCAAATGAAAATGCTATAATTCCTGAGCGCCATACTAGACCAACAGAATTAGAATCTTTAGGGGTGGAGTCCAGGAATCCATAAACTTTAATAAAAGTTTCTAAATGATTCTGACTGAGGCAGAAGGTAGCTGCATCCCCCCAGTGTGAGCAGTTGGAGTTCTTTCCCTGTGGACAGGAACTCCAAGATATCAATAGCGAGACAAATCTAGAGAGGAGGCTGGGCCTGCCAAGATAAGAGATAAGAGACCATGTATTTCTCATTCTCAAAGTCAGGGAGATCTTCTGACTAGAAAACTCCTTAGAAGTAAAAAGGGGAGTGATGCCAAGCTACCCATAGTTCTCTTGCCTGGAATCCGTCCTGGCTGAGAGATGCGAGTGCGCACATAGTAGGATCCTGAGATATATCAAACGCAGACGCAGAACCAGGCTGCAGAATGACTGGCCAAAGGAAACCTGGGAGAAATGACTCACATAAATGACAAACTACCACAAGGGCATGTCTCTCTCTTTGAGTCTACCTATGTGTCTATCTACACGTACTGAACTCTTTTCTTCTCTTCCTGATGAGGAACAGTGTACATCATGAGAAACACTGGGCTGGATGAAGCACAAGCTGGAATCAAGATTGCCGGGAGAAATATCAATAACCTCAGATATGCAGATAACACCAACCTTATGGCAGAAAGTGAAGAAGAACTACAGAGCCTCTTGATGAAAGTGAAAGAGGAGAGTGAAAAAGTTGGCTTAAAGCTCAACATTCAGAAAACTAAAGTCATGGCATCCGGTCCCATCACTTCATGGCAAATCAATGGGGAAACAGTGGAAACAGTGGCTGACTTTATTTTTCTGGGCTCCAAAATCACTGCAGATGGTGATTGCAGCCATGAAATTAAAAGACGCTTACTCCTTAGAAGGAAAGTTATGACCAACCTAGATAGCATATTAAAAAGCAGAGACATTACTTTGCCAACAAAGGTCCATCTAGTCAGCTCAGTTCAGTTCAGTCATTCAGTTGTGTCAGACTCTTTGCGACTCCATGAACCACAGCATGCCAGGCCTCCCTGTCCATCACCAATTCCCAGAGTTCACCCAAACCCATGTCCATCGAGTCAATGATGCCATCCAACCATCTCACCCTCTGTCATCCCCTTCTCCGCCTGCTCTCAATCTTTCCCAGAATTGGTCTTTTCCAATGAGTCAAGGCTATGGTTTTTCCAGTGGTCATGTATGGATGTGAGAGTTGGACTGTGAAGAAAGCTGAGCACCAAAGAATTGATACTTTTGAACTGTGATGTTGGAGAAGACTCTTGAGAGTCCCTTGGACTGCAAGGAGATCCAACGAGTCCATCCTAAAGAGATCAGTCCTGGGTGTTCATTGTTAGGACTGATGTTAAAGCTGAAACTCCAATACTTTGGCCAGCTTATGTGAAGAGTTGACTCATTGGAAAAGACCCTGATGCTGGGAAAGATTGAGGGCAGAAGGAGAAGGGGCAACAGAGGATGAGATGGTTGGACGGCATCACCGACTCAATGGACATGAGTTTGGGTAAACTCTGGGAGTTGGTGATGGACAGGGAGGCTTGGTGTGCTGCAGTTCATGGGGTTGCAAAGAGTCAGACATGATTGAGCGACTGAACTGAACTAAACTGATGAGGAAATTAAACCAATAAACAAATGGAAAGAAATCCTCAACCACTAATGGTCAAAGAAGCAACATGATGTCACTCAACACTCCTCAGATTAGAAAATAATTAAAAACAGCTATGATGCATATTACCAGCCTCAATTTAGAAGGAGGGTACTCTTGCAGACTGCTGGTTCACAGGGGAGTTTCACCAGCCTTTTGGGGAAGTGTTCTAGTAACATTTTAAAAGTAAAAACTGCAATAATGTTTTCTTTAATTTCCCATTCCTCAAAATCAACTTACTTTCCAGTTCAAAACCACTAGAATAAAGGGCCTGTATTTACTGCTGTATTGTTCAAATGGCAAAAACCTGGATGTAGCATGACTGTTCCATCTCTAAAGGAACTGTTGACTTTATTATGGTGCATCTGCATCATAATATGATCCCATTAAAATATGTACTGGACCTCAAAGCATTTGTATCAGGAACAGTTGAGTAAGGAAATCAAGATGCAAAATTCTGGTATCATTTATTTTGTAAATTGTTACCACACAATATATTCACACAAAGTCCTATAGATATAGAGTGTGTGTGAGTGTGTGTTTGTTGTGTATGTGAGTGTGTGTGTGTGTGTGTGTGTGTTTGTACATGGCTATGTGAATACAGGAAAAAACTACAGGAAGACTCATATTGGGTAATTAATATAGGTGAAAGGGTACAAGAGTTGCTGATGGTAGAGAGTGCAGAAAAAAGGGAGGGAGCAAGCCAAGACAGTAAAAACAAGGTTAATAAAAGATGAATAAAAACTGTAATAAAATCATACCAGCATGTACATTTATGCACTTCTATAAAATTATATACCCATATATATGTATACACAAAATTTGAAAAATTAAAAATGCAGATCTGATCTGTTCATTTCACTACCTGTCAAGGGCTTCCTAATTCCCTGTAGATCAATACAGAATCTTTAGCTTGGGCTCCGGAGGTCCCTGCTCACATCTCCACCCTCCTGTGAAATAGTTGCCCTCTTCATTCTGTGTCACAGACACGTGTTTCCTTGTACATCACTTCCCAGGACCCTCTTCTCCTCTACCCTGCAGTCCTGCTGCTCCTCTTTGGTGCTTCTTTCATGCTGTTTCTTTCCTTCTGCATGACGCTTACTCATTTCTATAGGCCTCAGCTTAAACATCAGTCTCAAGGGGCTTTCTCTGACCCTCCAATGTGGTTAGGTATTCTGATATTTATTCCCATGGTTCTCTGTCCTTACTAAATTTCCATTTTATTATTAGCCTCTTTCCCCAAACTTTGCTCAAATTTTCCCAGCTGTAATTTACTACTTATTAGTTGTTATCTGGGCTTCCCTGATAGCTCAGTTGGTAAAGAACCCACCTACAAGGCAGGAGATCCTGGGTCGGGAAGACCCACTGGAGAAGGGATAGGCTACCCATTCCAGTATTCTTGGGCTTCCCTTGTGGCTCAGCTGGTAAAGAATCCGCCTGCAATGCAGGAGACCTGAGTTTGATCCCTTGTTTGGGAAGATCCCCTTGAGAAGATAAAGGTGACCCACTCCAGTATTCTGGCCTAGAGAATTCCATGGACTATATAGTCCATGGGGCCACAAAGAGTCAGACACAATTGAGCGACTTTCACTTCACCTAGTTGTATCTGAACTGGATAAGAGCCTATAGCAAGGATTTGAGCATTGTACTCTGTATCTCATAACTGTGGGATTGTGGAATCACCTCTCTAGCCCTCTTGCCACCCCGTGACTCCCTCAGCCATAAGGATCTCTTTTAGTTTTACAGTGGAAGAAGTTCATGCCGCCACATAGCATCTGTGAGTGCTGTGATACTCTCCCCAACACTGTGTGTGTCATTCTCTGGGTCCCTCTGGCCATTTGGGCTCTTGGCTGGCTGAGCCTTCTTACTCTGCTCCTGTCCACAGTGAGGCATCCCTGGGTAGAGGAGTGGAGGAGCCCTGGTTCCTGTGACTGACAGAATCCCTCCTGATCTGTGACCATGATCATGTCTGGGCCCAAGAGGAGGCTTCAGTGAAAGTGACTTTAAATTCCAAAATGTGTCTAAAGGCAGCTGGAGCTGACACTTGCTAGAGTGTCAGAGAGCTAACCATGACAGGCATGAGGGAGTTAACACAGGGCACACACCATTGAGGACACAACAACCAAGTTTATTAACATTCTCTTGCTTTCACTGCATGCTTCTAATTAAAAGTTTATAAAAATTTGTATGAGGAGAAAATAATTTAGTTCAGTTCATTTTCAAACCACAATGTTAAAAATTATTCTTTTTATAAGAATGATTTCTTTCTTTAGCTTTCTTTCTGTTAGCAGTAGCATTTCTGTCTTCATTTAAAAAAAAGGGTGGGGACAGGAACTAAGATTATATGACTCTGTTTTTCCAGAATACTTAGGGAAGCCATGTTCCCAAACAGGAATTGCCTCTGGTAAGCCTGAATAAAATATTCAGATTTCAAAATGAGAAGAAAATGTGGAAATAAATTACATTACGTGGATCTTTGAAACTTGGAAGTGCTAATTCCAAGAGATTTTTATATTAGATACCGGAAGGATTGAGATGGATAAAGAGTCCCATTAGCACTAGGGGAGGTTTCACATGTAAATCCCTTCACAAATGGGAGAGCAAATAAAGAGCGTCCTGCTTAGTAAGTCAACATAACTTGGGTATTAGTTTTTTCTCCTAGAAAAGTGCCCTTCGTGGTTTGTTATCTTTGAAGTGGATGAGGCAGGAAGCTCTCAGCCCACAGTGTTTGCTTGCTTTTCCTTCCCATCAGGATTGTCCAACATTCTCAGCCTTTTCTCCAGCCTCTGCTTCCATTCTTCTCTGAGCCTGAGGAGAGGAAATAATATTCATGGTTATTGCATTTGTTTCCACATCTGCTGGTTCAGTGAGTTTATTTTCTTTTGAAGAATATTTTTAAGAGAAACAAATGGCTTTTACAAATTAATGAAGAAAATAATTAATAAGAGTAATGAACAGTCTATGAATGCATAGTTTTCTCCAAAATTTACTCCTTCCGAAATCCAAATGTGGATTCAGTGTAATATCAATCAAAATCCCAGCAGGACTTTTCTGTAGCTATCAACAAGCTGATCCTAAATTTTATATGGAAAGGCAAAAGAAACTGATTAGCAAAACAACTTTAAAGTAGAAGAAAGTTGGAGGATGTAGACCATGTGGCTTTGAGGCTTAATGTAAAGCTACCATCATCAAGAGAGTGTAGCATGAGTGGAGGAACAAACAGATCATAGAACAGAATAAAGAGTATGGATATAAACACACAAACACAGACAATTGATTTTTGATCAGGGACAAAGACAACTCAATGGAGGAAGGATGTGTGAGTGCTCAGTCACTCCGTCATGTCCACCTCTTTGTGACCCCATGGACTGTAGCCCACCAGGCTCCTTTGTCCATGGGATTTTCCCAGCGAGAATACTGGAGTGGGTTGTCATTTCCTCCTCCAAAGGATCTTCCCAACCCAGGGATCAAACTCACATCTCCTGCATTGGCAGGCAGGTTCTTTACCACTGAGCCACCTGGCACAAAGGATAGCTTTAAAAAAAATGATACTGGAACATTATACATCCATATTTTTAAAAAACATGGCCCTTGAACCACAGTCACACTTTATACAAAATTAACTAAAAATGAATCATAGACTTGAAGGTAAGTAAGACTAAGGCTTCAACAAAACAGCCAAAAAATAATATCTTCATGATCTTGGGATCAGGAAAAAAATCTTAGATACAACACAAAAAAGCATGATTCTTAAAAGAAGAGAAAATTTGGGACTTTATCAAAATTAAAACATTTACTCTATGAAAGATACTGTGAAGAGAATAAAAGACAAGCCATTAACAGTATTTGCACATAACATGTCTGATAAGAGACTTGTTTCTAGAAAGTATATTCAAACTCAATAACAAGAAGATAATATAATGGATAAAATCTTTGAAGTCATTTTTCTAAAGAAGTTATATGAGTGGCAAATAAACCCGTAAGACATGCTCAACATAATTAGGATGAGTGGCAAATAAACAGATAAAAGATGCTCAATATAATTAGGAAAATACAAATTAAAACCACGAGGAGGTATCACTCACTTGACAGAATGATCAAAATAAAAACAAAGCCAATTCTGTCACTCTCCACCTCCCCTGGCAAAACTAAAATTCAGCCTTCACCCACCAAACCAAAAAAACCTTCACAACAAAACTCAAACCAAGCATTAGTCAAGATGCTAAGTAACCAGAATTTTCTTACATTGTTATTAAAATGCAAAATGGTGCAGTCAGTTTGTAAAATAGTTTCTTACACAGTTAACCATATGTTAACCATGTAAATGTAATGTAAAGTCATTCAGTCGTGTCCGACTCTTTGTGACCCCATGGACTGCAGCCCACCAGGCTCCTCAGTCCATGAGATTCTCCAAGCAAGAATACTGGAGTGGTTTGCCATTTCCTTCTCCAGGTGATCTTCCTGACCAAGGGATCGAACCCGGGTCTCCGGCATTGGAGGCAGACGCTTTAACCTCTGAGCCACCAGGGAAGTCTTGACCCAGTAATCTCAATCCTGAGACTTTACTCAAGAGAAATAGAAATATATTCACACAGAAATCTGTATGTGAATGTTTATAGCACTTTATTTATAGTCACCAAAACCTGGAAATAACCTAAATGTACTTCAGTGGGGGAGTGGATCACCAACCTATGATACATTCCTACCATAGGAAAGTACTCATCAATGAGAAGGAATGGATACACACAATTGATACACACAAGAAGAAGAAATCACAAGTACATTGTGCTAAATGAAAAGGATCAGACATAAAAGACTACATACTGTATAATTCATTTATGACATTCTGGAAAAGGCAAAACTATTGTGACGTAGAACAGATCAGTGGTTGCTATGGACCAGAAATTGGTACAGGGTTGACCCAAAGTGGAAGCATAAGGGGATTTTTTTCAGAGTGATGGAATTATTCTATATCTTGACTGTGGTGATTATGTGATTCTGAGCATTTGCCAGACTCATAGATCTGTACACAAAAAGAAAAGAAATGCAGGCTTATAAGTCAGTTAAGAAAAAGAAAGTCTATAATCTACTAGGCACAGACTATACATATACAAATATAGTTTCCTTAGAAAAAAATCCAGCTAGTTCCTATGCATATGAAAAGATCTCAACCAAACTTGTAATTAATTAAATTCAGTTTAAAACAGTGAGATGCCATTCTCACCTGTTAGATTAAAAGTGATTCAGAGTTTGACAACACACGGTATGAGTGACAGTAAAATTTGGCATTCCCACACTTGAATGGAAGTTTAAACTAAAACAACCTCTTTGCAAGACAAGGGCAATAGTTATCAATATTTTAAACATTCATCCTTTAACATAACATCTTCATTTCTATGAACTTATCCCATAATATTATCCATGTATGAAAAATATATGTATAAGTGTTCTTATCGCAACATTGATTACAAAGTCCCCAAATGAAAAACAACCTAAACATCCTTCAAGGTGATTGGTTAAATTGATGGTCACGTCATTACAGTAGAGGACATTAAAGAAGAACTGAAAATGTTAATATAGAACAACTTCCAAGATAGGGTAAGTTAAAAAAGGAAGTTGCAGAATAGCGAAGATTGTATAGGTCCCATTTTGTATAGAAATATAGCACACATATTTATTTGCTTATTAAAACTAAAGTTTTGGGGAGACATATATGAGAAATTGTTGATGGCTATTTTCTCTGGAGAGCATGTCAAGAAGCCTAACTGAGAAGAACACTGGTGTTCCAAGGTATACACTTGGTTATTTTCTTAGGTTGGATAAATGCTTTCATTCATTTACTGGGGCAACCATAAAAAAAATAACACAGACTGGTTGGCTTAAACAACAGACATTTATTGTCTCACAGTTTTAGAGGATGGGAGCTCGAGATGGAGTTTGATTTCTCCCAAGGCCTCTTTCCTTTGCCTGCAGGTGGCCTTCTTAATCCATTCTCACGTGGCCTTTTCTCTGTTTGTGCATTCTCGGTGTCCCTTTGTGTATCAAACCTCCTCTTCTTATCAGGACAACAGTTAGATTGGACTGGGACCTCCCATAGAAAGTCTCATTTTAACACTCAAATGTTTTAAAGGCCCTGTCTCCAAATGCAGTCACGTTCTGAGGTAGGACTGGGGGTTAGGGCTTCCACACACAAATTTGCAGGGTGGGAGGCATAACTCCTATCAATGCTAAAGCAGTGCATGATAATAATGGCTAAACTAGAATATATAGTAAAGAATAAAGAAAACTTGGATTCAGCTTTACTTTTCAGTCTTGTAAATAACCCTAAAATGAATATGATAATATGTAATACTCTTTCTATATACTAATCTACTTTCATTGAAGAGATTCCCAGAGGTGAATAACCAGAGGGTGTAAATTTTTTTAATTTATTTTTACTTTTGACTGCACTGGGTCTTCATTGCTGTGCTGAGGCTTTCTCTAGCTGTGTCTAGTAGGGGCTACTGTCTAGTTCCAGTGCATGGGCTTCTCATCGCAGTGGTCTCTCTCGTTGCAGAGCATGGACTCTAAGGCGTGCAGGCTTCCACAGTTGTAGGGTGTGGGCTCAGCAGTTGTGGTATATGGGCTTTAGTTGCCTTTAGGCATGTGAAATCTTCCCAGACCAGGGATGGAACCTATGGTCCCCTGCATTGGCAGGGAGATTCTTAACCATTGGACCACCAGGGAAGTCTGAGGGTATAAATATTTTGAAAGCTCTAGGCATCTGTTACCAAACTGTCTCCAGGAAACTTCTTACTTAAAAGTCTACTCAATTATGGGCTCAAGAGAGAACGGAAAGAATCTGGAATGTTGGCCTGTTGTTCAGTGGTAGTTGTTGCTTAAGCACATTAGCAACCAAGGATGGAAAGTTGAAATATTGAGAGAATTGAATACTGAAAAGATATTGGTTATCATCTTCCTCTGCTTCAGCTTTAAACAGAATGAATGACACAAAGATATAATTTTCCAGTTTGAAAGGGGAAATAAAACTTGTAACTGATGCTTTTCCATTAGTGAGCACACATCTTACACATGGACTTCCCTGGTAATTCAGTTGGTAAAGAATCCACCTGCAGTGCAGGAGACCCCAGTTCAATTCCTGGATCAGGAAGATCCCCTGGAGAGGGTTGCCATTTCCTTATCAAAGGGATCTCCCCAACCCAGGGATTGAAACTGTGTCTCTGGCGTCTTCTGCATTGGCCAGCAGATTCTTTTCCACTGTGCCACCTGCAAAGCCCCAGTATCATGTAGGTCCATCATTAATTAAAGGGGCTTTAACTTTTCCTTTGTGTGGCGAGCATGAAAATGTGTTGCTCAGAGATCCACCTGACCAATTGCCTGTTTTTGTGAATAAACTTTTATCAGAATATAGCCCTGCCCATTTGTTGACATACTGTCTGTGACTACTTTCACACAGTGGTAGAATTGAATAGTTGCAACACAAGAACATATGACCCACAAAGCTGAGAATATTAAGCATTTATTGTTTGTCTGATTTCATCAAATCATAGCTGAATTGCAATCACAGGTGGACTATAGACACAAAGGTTAGCAAAAACCAATAGAAAGATGCTATGAGAATCAGTTGGCTATATGAAATATGTTATAAAAAGCATTGTACATTTTCTTATGATTTGTAAAGATTTGTGTTACACATCTTTGTATCAGTAAAATTTATAATAAACTTATGTACATATATGTATACATATATATCAGTTCAGTTCAGTTGCTCAGTCATGTACAACTCTTTGCAACCCCATGAACTGCAGCACGCCAGGTTTCCCTGTCCATCACCAACTCCCCGAGCTTACTCAAACTCATGTCCATTGAGTCAGTGATGCCATCCAACCATCTCATCCTCTGTTGTCCCCTACTCCTCCTGCCTTCAATCATTCCCAGCATCAGGGTGTTTTCAAATGACTCAGTTCTTCTCATCAGGTTCCAAAGTATTGGCATTTCAACTTCAGCATCAGTCCTTCCAATGAACACCCAGGACTGATCTCCTTTAGGATGGACTGGTTGGATCTCCTTGCTATCTAAGGGACTCTCAAGAGTCTTCTCAAACACCAGGGTCCAAAGCATTAATTCTTTGGCACTCACCTTTCTTTATAGTCTAACTCTCACATCCATACATGACCACTGGGAAAACCATAAATTTGACTAGACGGACCTTTGTTGGCAAAGTGATGTCTCTGCTTTTTAATATGCTATCTAGGTTGGTCATAACTTTTCTTCCAAGGAGCAAGTGTCTTTTAATTTCATGGCTGCAGTCACCATCTGCAGTGATTTTGGAGCCCCCCAAAATAAAGTCTATCACTGTTTTCATTGTTTCTCCATCTATTTGCCATGAAGTGATGGGACCAAATGCCATGATCTTAGTTTTCTGAATGTTGAGTGTGTGTGTGTGTGTGTGTGTGTGTGTGTATACACATACGTACATACTCCACAGAGAAGTAGTTGTTAAATATTTACCAGCACACTATAACTTGCTTCCCATTTTTCTCTCACAGGAGCTTCCCCTAATAAATCTCATACTCATCCAACTTCATCTTGCTCTCTACTTCTTGGAGGACCCAAATGAATACATTTGGAATGATTAATTTATTACAGGAAGAGAATTTAGGAATTTGGGTTTTATGACACATTTATTCACTTTTTATAGTAGCTATATCACTATATATTACCAGATGGATGATAGATGCCACTATCCATCTAAATCCCCATTAAATCCTGTTTTATGAGTATTTATACTGTTGAGTGAGTGAGTGAAGTCGCTCAGTCGTGTCTGACTCTTTGTGACCCCGTGGACTGTAACCTACCAGGCTCCTCCGTCCATGGGATTTTCCAGGCAAGAATACTGGAGTGGGTTGCCATTTCCTTCTCCAGGGGATCTTCCCAACCCAGGGATTGAACCTGGGTCTCCCGCCTTGCAGGCAAACGCTTTAACCTCTGAGCCACCAGGGAGCCCCAACTGCCCCTTTCTGGTCACTGTCTTTCATTACTGTGTTGCTTCTCTATCTTTGTGCTCTCAGTAATTTGGTGAATGGAAGTGTATATGGACCTTTTAGTCTATAGTAAGAAAGGTCAAAATGAAAAAGATAATACTTAAAAATTGGTATACCGAGTCAGATACAGTAGAAGAATAATAAAACAGACATTAAAGCTTGAAGAGAACTTTTTTTCCCTTAAGCCTAGAAATATTGACCTCACTTTTCAAATGGAGACTAAATAATACCTAATATTTATTGTTCAAGATTCATCTGATTTGTGGAGGAGTTGTAATTAATATCTAGGAATGCAAATTCTGCTTGATTAGCTTGGGTTTTGACTAGAAAGCAGGATTTGGTGAGGGGGGTGGTGAATATTAAACCAGAATCCTAAGAATCAGTGATCAGTTGGGCACATAATTAGTGTTTTTCTATCACGTGCTTGGTAGGCCCAAATAAATGTGTCAGTTTGGGTCCTCCAAGAAGTATAATTGAAGGAATTACCTATGGAAAATAAAGTAGGGGCTGAGGGGTGAGGTGGGGAAGGAAGAAATGATTGGATAGAAAAACCCCAAACTGCAGCATAGTTGACATAACTGATAAGCGTAAATCAAAACAGAGGAAGGTGAATGGTCTTGTGGTGAGTAATAAACCCCTCTCATCAGACAAGTCAATCAGATTCAATGTATATTGACATTGTGAGTTCTGCTAAATTCTGAAGAAGAATTTTGAAGGTCATACTTATTGCATTAAAACATTATTTTTTTCATTTAAGTATTATACAGTTACTCAAATAGAGTTTCAGCCTGGTTATTTAGACTTAGATGTTCATGTAAGTTATCATCTAAATTGAGATTCTTTGGAAAATAAAAGGGAGCATAATACACGATGATAACAAAATGATATACATATGCCTGGACTGTCCCAACACACCAGATCTGTTCATTATTCCCACAGTATGCTTGACTTCTCTCAGATTGCCTCAACAGTGATTTCAACCCATTTTCTGCTTCTCCAGGGGACTGACACCTGCTGGGTTGCTTCTTTCTAGCCAGACTCAGAGAGAGTAAGAGGATTTCTAGTTCTGAGACCACCCACTTTGCCTTGTGATCTCATCTCCAGGACCTCTTCAACTCACATGTGTCCCCAGGGTAAATGGATTCTCCGCAGCTCTGGGTGCATTCCTCTCCATCAGTGAACCCATAGGCGTGTGCTAATAAGCATGTCCATGGTAAAACACCTGTTTCCACTCTACCCAGATTTGGCACAAGGTCTTGCTGGTTAGCTCAGCTGGAGAACAGAAGGCATTATTGGCTCTGGCATTGGTGAAAATTTTTGACATTTTCTTTTTTTAGATTTTTGTCTTCTACCGTTCATTTAGAACATTTCTTGATTGCACAGTGGCTTGAATTTGCCACTTTTTAAAATGGAGGGTAAATTTTTCTTAAAAGTGTTAGTGTTATGTGTGTGTTTGTCACTTACATATATGCATTTTGGAAAGTCATAACCGAGGGGGCTGAAATAGGAACCTAAGTGTTTATGCCATTCATTGGTCTGGTCAAATGTATGCTGGAAGATAATTATTCTAGGACAAAGTTTCAAACTGTATGGTTACATTAGCAATATATAAACATTCTGACATTTTGTTTTGATTTCTCTGGGTACTGAGAGGCTATTTCCCCTTAGGAACTGAAGAAGGGTTTTAAGAAGTTAATGTTGGTACAACACAATACATGTGAATTATATGTGTTTTTAGCTCAGCATACTTAGAAACATGGAGGCACATGCCTCATTGTCCCTCAGAACACAGATGCCATTACACTTGTGAATGAGCATCTTAACAAACAGACAGCTTGGCTGGGCTATTCCCATTTCAGTGATGGAGAACCCAGACAGTCCCTGAAAAGTTGAGTTGATCTGTCTGCTCCAAGGCACTACACACGTGAGGGCAAGTGCTGGCCATTTTAGTCAGGGCAATGTTGACACATGTGACACATGTCTTCTCACATAAATAAATGTTCCCTCTCAGCAGACTCTTTTAGCTAGAACAAGTTCAACTGCCAGTGAAGGAAGACCACGTTATCCTCCACACCCCAGATCTTAATATGTAGGATCTCAAAGGTGGGATCTTTCATACTTATACACATCTGTTGATCTAACTCTGAAATTCAGTATAACCTTGTGTCCTGGGGATTGCAACAGAGGCAGAGTGAGGAAGAGATTTTTTTCAGTTCATTAAGATATAAATAACAGAAACTCAATTTTGTTTATACCAAAAAAAGCTTGTTCATCTCTATATCATTTGTTCTCAATCAGGGATGACTCTGTCCTCCAGGGGACATTTGGCAATGTTGGAGATAATTTTGGTTGTCACAGTGGAGGAAGGGAATCCTACCAGCATCTAACGTTTTGAGGGATACTGTTAAACTTCTTACAAAGCACAGGACAGCCACTCCACTAACAAAGAATTATAAGGCCCTAAATGTCAGTAGTGCTAAAAGGTTGAGAAATCCTGATATAGATGGTGGCATGAGTAGATGAATAAATCATGTCTGTAATTTTCTATATTTTATGATAGTTTGACATCTTAGAAAGTTTAATGGCCACAGAAAGGCTGTCCTTCCCAGGACTAGCCCTTTCTTTTGCATGCCAACCAGTCCTGAGTCTGTGGCCCTTACCACCTCCTTATCTCTCTAGCATACGTAAAGCCATATTTCTTCTGCCCTGTACCATCCCAGAGCCAGGACAAGCACCAGACAACTAGAGACCACCCATAAATCCCCAAACCCCTGGATATTACTCAAACTAGCCAGTCCTAAGCTGTTTACTCTGCCTTGACTTGTCTTTTCCTTGGAAATGCTAATAATGGCTCTGGCTTAGACTTTCCCCTTGCTTTCACCTTCTGTCACCTGGCCAAAACCTGGTGCTTCCCCTGTGGCACTACATGGCATGCAGCAATACTCTCTCTGAAAGCTGTGAATATAATAAACACCTTCCTTCTAAGCCTTGTTCTCCTTTTGATTTGTGGCTGCACTGACCTAAAATATCACTTCCAACAATTGCATAATTAGGACAGTGGGTAATGAAAATAATTCAGCTTCTCCATCTTCACATCTGGTATATTTCTGGGGAAATCTCCCTTGAAAAACAGTGAAGAAACAATTCACATACTTTCTTAGGGCACTCCTTTCCTGACGGTCTTCCTCCAGTTCCCGGTAACAGGTCTGTTTGCTAATTTCCTTCTCCCAGAAGCTTTTGAGCTCATGACAGGTTTCACAGCAGAAGACTTCTCGACGAATGTATTGATTGTTCATCCTCTAAAAAGAAAAAGAAAAACAAATCCAAAAACTTCAAATAAAGCCACTCTAATTTTGGAATGATGAAAGATGTTTGAATCCATACACTGCTATTTACAGATTTTGTGACCCCATGGATTATAGCCCTCCAGGCTCCTCTACACATGGAATTATCCAGGCAAGCATACTGGAGTGGGTAGCCATTCCCTTCCCCAGGGGATCTTCCCAACCCACGGATAGAACTCAGGTCTCCTGCACGGCAGGCAGATTCTTTACCATCTGGTCCACCAGGGAAGCCCTGGTTGCCTAAATATGTGGGTTTTTTTTTTTTTTCCAATTCTTAAATCATTTTAGTATCTTACTAATTTTGTCATTAAATAAAGTAAAAAATTTGATACTAGTTCATCTCATATTTGTGAGAGTCATGATTTTAACTTAAAAAATTATCCTTTAACAGTAATTTCCCAACTGTGTGTATGTGTGTAGAATGAGATAATATGTGCAAAGCTCTAGAGGCAATGCATGGCAAATAGCAGGCACCCAACAAATGTTATGCTCTTTCCATCCTTCCTCACAAAATAAAAACAACATCTATCATTTACAGGTATCAAAGGTACATTTCATGCAAAGATGGTCACAATAAAGCACAGAATGGTAAGGACCTAACAGAAGCAGGAGAGATTAAGAAGAGGTGGTATGAATACACAGAAGAACTATAGAAAAAAAGTTATTAATGACCCAGATAACCACCATAGTGTGATCACTCACTAGAGCCAGACATTCTGGGATGTGAAATCAAGTGGGCTTTAGGAAGCATTACCATGAACAAAGCTAGTGGAGGTGATGGAATTCCAGCTGAGCTATTTCAAATCCTAAAATATGATGCTGTTAAAGTGCTGCACTCAACATGCCACAAATTTGGAAAACTCAGCAGTGGCCACCAGACTGGAAAAAGTCAGTTTTCATTCCAATCCCAAAGAAGGACAATACTAAATAATGTTCAAATCACCACACAATTGAACTCATTTCACATACAATAGCAAGGTAGTGTTCAAAATTCTCCAAACTAGATTTCAATAGTACATGAACTGAGAACTTTCAGTTCAAGCTGGATTTAGAAAAGACAAGGGAACCCAGAGATCAAATTGCCAACAACTATTGGATCGTAGAAAAAGCAAGAGAATTTCAGGAAAATACCTACTTCTTCTTCATTAACTATGCTAAAGCCTTTGATTGTGTGGATCACAACAAACTGTGAAAAATTCTTAAGGAGACAGGAATACCAGACCACCTTATCTGTCTCCTGTGAAACCTGTATACAAGTCTAGAAGCAACAGTTAGAACCGGACATGGAACAACAGATTGGTTCAAAATTGGGAAAAGAGTACGTCAAGGCATATGTTACCCTGCTTATTTAACTTATATGCAGAGTACATCATGTGAAATGCTGGGCTAGATGAAACACAAGCTGAAATCAAGATTGCTGGGAGAAATATTAATAACCTCAGATATGCAGTTGATACCACCCTTATGGCAGAAATTGAAGATGAACTAAAGAGCCTCTTGATGAAAGTGAAAAAGGAGAGTGAAATAGCTGGTTTAAAGCTCAACATTAAAAAACTAAGATCATGGCATCCGGTCCCATCACGTCATGGCAAAGAGATGGGAAAACAATGGAAACAGTGACAGACTTTATTTTCTTGGGCTCTAAAATCACTGTTCATGGTGACCGCAGCCATGAAATTAAAAGACACTTGCTCCTTGGAAGAAACACTATGACCAACCTAGACGCTGCTACTGCTGCTGCTAAGTCGCTTTGGTCGTGTCTGACTCTGTGCAACTCCATAGACGGCAGCCCACCAGGCTCTGCCATTCCTGGGATTCTCCAAGCAAGAACACTGGAGTGGGTTGCCATTTCTTTCTCCAATGCAAGAAAGTGAAAAATGAACGTGAAGTCACTCAGTTGCAACCCCATGCACTGCAGCCTTCCAGACTCCTCCATCCATGGGATTTTCCAGGCAAGACTACTGGAGTGGGGTGCCACTGCCTTCTCCTAACCTAGACAGCAGAGACATTAATTAAAAATATTAAAAAGCAGTTATTAAAGATATTAAAAAGCAGAGACATTCCTCTGCCAACAAAGGTCCATATAGTCAAATCTATGGTTTTTCCAGTAGTCATGTATGGATGTGAGTGTAGAACCATAAAGAAGGTTGAGTGCCAAAGAATTAATGCTTTTGAACTGTGGTGTTGGAGAAGACTCTTGCGAGCCCCTTGGACTGCATGATCAAACCAGTCAGTCCTAAAGGAAATCAACCCTGAATATTCATTGGAAGGACTGATGCTGAATCTGAAGCTTCAATACTTTGGCCAACTGATGCAAAAAGCCAACTCATTTAGAAAAGACCCTGATGCTGGGAAAGATTGAAGGCTGGAGGAGAAGGAGACAACAGAGGACGAGATGGTGGATGGCATCACTGACTCAATGGACATGAGTTTGAGCAAGATCTTGGAGATGGTGAAAGACAGGGAAGCCTGGCATGCTGCAGTCCATGGGGTTGCAAAGAGTTGGACAGGACTGAGTGACTGAACAACTACTATTTATTGAGCATATAGTATATAATTGGCATTTCTTACACATTGTCCCATTTGATCCTCACAACAGTTCAGACAGAGGGATGTATAAATGTCTTAAACTCTCTCAGTTTCTTCATCTGAACCATGAGTTCAGAAAGAAACTGAGAGACAGAATTTGCCTATAGCCTCATAACTGAACATGAAAGAGCAGAAATTTAGATCTAGTTCTGTCCATTTAAAAGTGCATGCCCTCTATTTCTATTAATCCTCATCACAAGAAATGGTGACTATTCTGGATTTAAGCATATCCGGAGCAAGTTCATGTAGCATGTGTGTGTATGTCCCATGAAAGTATACATGTTTAATACTAAAAAACATTTACTTTTTACCTAAACATTGCTCATTTTTCAGATCTTAGTGGCTTTTGGAGGCAAGTAAATGCAAAGACTGTAAAACAAATTATTTTCTACTTACTGGTGAGTGCCTACTCAGAGAAAAGCTTTGTCTCCAGCTGGAGATTAGAAAGGACCTTGACCTTCACTCCCTCACTACAGAGTGCCAGTGATCCCATGTAAGCTGAATTGCCTAGGTGGGCAGCCCAGAGGATTGAGAGTGAGAGAGAAGTTTAGAAAAGGTTTCAGGGAATAAGTAATCCATTTATTATTTTGCATTTATAATATAGAATAATTAAAATTCTATAATATAGACTTATATAATTATAATATTTTATATTATAGAATATGTAGCTTATTAATATAATATTTATAATACAGAATAATTCAGAATATTTTATTTATATTTACAATAATAGACTGACACCTGTGCCAATCAGAGGCTCCCCTGGTGGCTCAGAGGGTAAAGAATCTGCCTACAACGCAGCAGACTCAGGTTTGATCCCTGGATCAGGAAGATTCCCTGGAGAAGAGAATGGCAACCCACTCCAGTATTCTTGCCTGGAGAATGCCATGGACAGAAGAGCTTGGCAGGTTACAGTCCATGGGGTCGCACAGAGTCAGACACGACTGAGTGACTAACACTCTCACTCTCTGTACCAGAGAGGTGGCAAGACCTTCCCACTTAAAGGGATGTATAAATGTCTTAAAGTAGAAAGAAGCTTGACTTTTCTGGAACTGAAGGCAGCTTTAAGTATTCCATAAAGTTTTTTTTTTCCAATTCCACTCCTATTTTTTCTCCTAGACCCATCTTCTGTAGTCACAAATGACTCAGACAAAACTGTGCCAGGAGCATGAGAGGAGGGCTGTACCCTAGAGTTTCTCCAGATTCTCTCTGACCCTGAGTCTTAAGAGTAGAGCAGGGCCCATTCGGCAGCCTGATGGGAGCATGTTCTGTTTTATAAGGGTGTATTTCCCATTTGTTTTCTGTCCTTGGCTATAGGATTCAATGCACATATTTCTGATAAATTCCTGATCACTTGACATTAAAAGAGTTGTTAATAAAAGTATATATCAGATTTTAACAAGTATATAGCATATCAAATTTTCATTCATAGAATTAGAGTATAGAATGTGTGCAATCAGGTTTCCTATGAATTTAGTTCAAGCTATCTAAGGCCTCTCACTCTCTTGATGTGATCTCTGTCTCTATAAACAATAGATAAGAAAATACCACTTGCTTTCACCTGGGAGGAAAGTATTAATGCACACTTGCAACTAAAGTAGACAAAGGTAATGCACAATTTATTCACACATTCTTTTATTACAAAATGTCCCCCCAGATTTCAAGTTTATATTCGGTATCTGGTATTCAGAAAAAGGATAGTTTGTTCACTAACTTCTTTTCTTGATATTTAGAATATTTTTTTCTAAAGAGATTTTTATTTTTAAGAGAGGCCTATGCAGGAACATAGACTGCTCATATCATCATGTCATTTCACATTCATTCCATTCAGAAAAAAAAGGTGCAGTTTGGTGCAAAAAAGGTGCAATTTGAAGACTTATTTCAAAAAACATTTCAGTTGTGCAATTAAGAGTTAGGTTAAGAGAAACAGCTGAAAGCAGGGTGATATCTACACATCCAAGGAATAAATTAAATCAGGGTGAGCCTTTGGGAATTCAAGCAGCAGGCTCTGAAGAATCTGATGCATGCTAGCACTGTTTCCTGTTCCTTTTGTGTCAGAAAGCACTTCTGAGGCTGTGACATTTGGGAGGACTTGAACAAGGGTCAAACTCAGATATTCTCAGGGGTCAAGCCAGGCTCCCTTTATTCCTAGAGGAGTGAAGCCACTAGATTCAAGCAACAGGGAGCAGGAAAGACATGGTACTTGCAGAGCCCATTCTCTGCTTCAAGACGGAGGTGAACACCGTACTTGCTGAAGAAAAGACGGTTTTCAACTGCATGCTGTCTGACGGCTCCCTAGTTGCTTCTCCTAAGGGATGTGTTCTCTATCTAAGACTTTAGCTTTACATCTCTCTTCCTTTTCTCAAAACCCCCTCCACAGCCTCTCTGCAGGGCATCCTGTACTATTTCACTTTGTCTCCCTTCTTCCTGCCAGTCTCTCTGAGCAGCCACTTCCCTGTCTCCAAACCTGAATGTGCAAACACCATCCTCATTGGCCAGAGTGGCTCTTGCTGTCATCCCAGCAGCAACAGGGTTGAAACTCCCCACCAACCTTCACCTCACTTACTAGATAACATACAGGTACAGGGGCCTACCAAACACAAATTTGGTTCTGGCCCCATTCACCACACCTAGAGGATGGCCAAAGAGCTAAGAAGGAGGACAGAGAACTGTTGTTACTGCTGTGACTTTGGGCAATATCTCCTTCAGCTGCTCTGAGCGGCAGTTTCATTATCCATTAGCTAGAGATCAGTTGTGGTAATGTAGAGAGAATTATCTAATACACTGCCATTCATCCCCCAAATGTTCATCTACCAACACAACACATGCCTGCCCTCAGGGAGCTCACAGTCTATTGCCCTATCCCTGGTAAAAGATCAAAAAATGTTAATGAATTTGAACCATCAGCTAAATAAGCTCTTATCATCTTTAGGGATTCCCAGGTGGCTCTGTGGTAAAGAATCCTCCTGCCAATGCAGGAGACGCAATTTCAATCCCCGAGTCAGGAAGAACCCCTGGAGTAGGAAAAGGCACCCCACTCCAGTATTCTCGCCTGGGAAACTCCATGGACAGAGGGGTTCTGGCAGGCTACAGTCCATGGAGTTGCAAAGATTTGGACATGGCTGAGTGACTGAGTACCTCTTTAATTTATAAATGGTATTAAATGTTTTACTCTTTCTTGGCTCAGATATATTTAAGGTTTATTTATCTCTGTTGATGAGCTTCAGAACTGGAAAGCCTTATACATAAGGGATAAGATGCTTCCATGTTTGTTCAAGGCCCAGAGTTGGACAATGTACAGAAAACACTTTAGCAAAAGTTCTTGGTTATATTTCACCTTCACATCATGTAGGATACTATATTTGGGGATCCTTGTGGTCAGATTTTATAATCCCATTCACTAAATAATGTCCAATATGTTTAAGAAGTGATTGTCTTACTAAAGTTGGCAGTTGCTACTCTGCCAAAGTTTGGGCTCAATCCTCCCATGTTACTTCATAATTTGCTTGTTTTGCTAGAAACTGCTGGAAAATGTGAACTTCAGCATTTAGGATCATGATAGCATGTAAGAATTTACATTTGAGGAAATACATTTTGTTTTAGATGAGCTATGCCACCTGTACTCCTTTATTTTCACTTGTTTTACATCTATTGCCTCATGCTGCTGCTGCTGCTAAGTTACTTCAGTTGTGTCCGACTCTGCGTGACCCCATAGACAGCAGCTCATCAGGCTCCCCTGTCCCTGGGATTCTCCAGGCACGAACTCTGGAGTGGGTTGCCATTTCCTTCTCCAATGCATGAAAGTGACAAGTGAAAGGGAAGGCGCTCAGTCGCGTCCGACTCTTCTTGACCCCGTGGACCACAGCCTACCAGGCTCCTCCGTCCATGGGGTTTGCCAGGCAAGAGTACTGGAGTGGGGTGCCATCACCTTCTCCGTGTATTGCATCATATACCATGCTATAAGCAGCATGGTAGTAGCTCTTCTCATTTTTAGCCTCAAGAAACAGAATTAACAGTAACTTTAAAAAAACATTTTTTTAGGAAAATATCAAAATGAGGCAGGGACAGAAAATTAAAGGTGTCCAGCTTTCCTTAGGAGTGCTAATGGGAAACCTAAGCACTGATAGTTACTTTCTTTGCGTCCTCACGTGTCTCATCAACTACGTCTGTAGTGCTGCCCCTGTAGAGGCTTCAGTGAGACTGAAAAGGCATTACTTTCCTAAGTTGTTCTCTGAGTGGAGTCAGAAGAAGAGAAAACCACTGTAATCTACTATGGGACAGATCAGTGTCGCTTAGATAGTCACAGGGATAAAAAAAAAAATGCTAAGGAATGTCCGGACACATAAACTCATCAGGTAGCTGAAAACTCCTGAGTCATTTTGAAAGATCTTTGAGATTAAGATCTTATCTTTTACTGAGAAATTTTTCAAACTCAGTTGTTTCCATTATGTTCTTGTGAAATTGATGTTTTTTTAATAAACCCAAGTTTAGATCTTTACCCTCATCCCTTTAATATTTCAACTTGCTACTTTCATCCCATGGTGTATACAGATTAGAGAGGAATAGACCCTTTAGACGAATCTATGTGTGTCCTCTTAAAGTCTTTTTTAATTCCCAGTATTAGAGCTTCCCTGGTGATTCATTGGTAAAGAATCTGTCTGCTAATGCAGGAGACGTGGGTTTGATCCCTGGGTTGGGAAGACTCACTGGATAAGAAAATAGCAACTCATTTCAGTATTCTTGTCTGGGAAATCCCAAGGACAGAGGGGCCTGGCAGGCTACAGTCTATGGGGTCACAAAACACTCAGACAGAACCTAGCAACGAAACAACAACAATACTGAGATTCTCTAAGAATATAAGACAATTACTTTTTCTTGACACCTAGATAGCTATATTTCCCCCCACCCCCAATGGCTTGAAAATCAGGAGCAGCAAATTTAAATAGCTATCATGGCCGTGTTGTGCTGTGCTCAGCCACATCTGATTCTGTGACCCCATGGACTGTAGCCCCCCAGGCTCCTCTGTCTATACAAGGGGTTGCTATTTCCTCCTCCAGGGGATCTTCATGACCCAGGGATCAAACTCTCACCTCCTGTATTGCAGGCAGATTCTTTACCCACTGAGCTAACTGGAAATGTTCACATAAAAGAGTTGTTTGGTTTTTTTTTTCCACAAGAAACTCTTAGGAATAAGTGATTCCCAACCTTTAAAAATATATATCAGATTTACTGTATTTATCTTTCCATTTTCCAAGTGTTCATAAAAAATGGATAAAGAGAAATAATTTTCCTCTTTAACATAAACAATAGAAGAGAATACATTGGTATTGGAAACTAAAAAGCAAGAGTTCCAGAAAAACATCTACTTCTGTATTATTGACTATGCCAAAGCCTCTGACTGTGTGGATCACAACAAACTCTGGAAAATTCTTAAAGAGATGGGAATACCAGACCACCTGACCTGCCTCTTGAGAAATCTTGTGTGCAGGTCAGGAATCAACAGTTAGAACTGGACATGGACCAATAGACTGGTTCCAAAAAAGAAAGGAGTACAGCAAGGCTTTATATTGTCACCCTGCTTATTTAACTTATATGCAGAGTACATCATGGATGAAGCACAAGCTGGAATCAAGATTGCCAGGAGAAATATCAATAACCTCAGATATGCAGATGACACCAACCATATTGTAGAAAGTGAAGAAGAACTAGAGTCTCTTGATGAAAGTGAAAGAGGAGAATGAAAAAGTTGGCTTAAAACTCAGCATTCAGAAAGCTAAGATAATGGCATCCAGTCTCATCACTTCATGGCAAATAGATGTGGAAACAGTGGCTGACTTTATTTTTCTGGGCTCCAAAATCACTGTAAATGGCAACTGAAGCCAGGAAATTAAAAGACACTTGCTCCTTGGGGAAAAAAAATTATAACCAACCTAGACAGCATATTCAAAAGCAGAGACATTACTTTGCCAACAAAAGTCCGTCTAGTCAAAGCTATGGTTTTTCCAGTAGTCATGTATGGATGTGAGAGGTGGACTACAAAGAAAGCTGAGCACTGAAGAATTGATGCTTTTGAACTGTGGTGTTGGAGAAGACCCTTAAGAGTCCGTTGGACTGCAAGGAGATCCAACCAATCCATCCTAAAGGAGATCAGTCCTGAATATTAATTGGAAGGACTGATGCTGAAGCTGAAATTCCAATACTTTGGCCACCTGATGCAAAGAACTGACTCATTGGAAAAGACCCTGATGCTGGGAAAGATTGAAGGCGGGAGGAGAAGGGGACGACAGAGATGAGATGGTTGGATGGCGTCACTGACTCGATGGAATAGGTGATGGACAGAGAGGCCTGGCGTGCTACAGTCCATGGGGTCGCAAAGAATCAGGCACAACTGAGCAACTGAGCTGAACTGATGATATGTGGGTCTTAAGAAAAGGCATAGGTGAAATAAAAGACTGCCTGGGACGGAACAAGTGAATTTTGAGATAGCTAACAATTTTAAGTAAGAGAAGACTAATAAGAAAATAACACTTGTATTGAATGTGCTCATAAAAATTCGGTCCTCTTGTTTCCTCTGGGACTTATCTGAATTAATTGGAATGACAGTAAGTCATGAAGGAGAAATACCAATAATTATTAGGCAAGTAGTTAATTAAATAAAGAAGTGGCCTTGAGTCCATGTAACCCCGGGAAACTTCTACAACCGTTCTAAAACTTAAAGTTCTCATACCAAAAAAGATTGTTCTAAGAATTAAATGAGATTAGATCTAAAATACTTAACATAATAACTGGCTCATGGGAAAACATCCTCATCATTTTCATCTATATTCAGGTTATTCATCTGCATCAAGTACAGTACCAAATGTTGTCTCATTTAACCCACAAAATATTGTGGTAGGTTTTTATTATTTCTGTATTTGTGGATAAGAAAGTAAGTCTAAGAAGTTTAGTGACTTACCCCCAGCCACAGAATTAACAGTGGGGAAAGTCATGAATCTACCCTGACCTGTGGATTTCCCTGGTCTGTTCATTCATCAGATATTGACATCACACAGAAGTAGCAGCAGGTGATGAATCATGGGTTGCAGTTGCTAATGAGATCTGGAAAATTATCTCATTTAATTATATAAATAGATCTAGGAAGTAGATCTTATTTCCTGTTATCAGGCAAAAAAACAGGTTTAGAAGGTTTAAGTTTTTGTTCAAATCACAAAACCAGTAAACACTGGTGCTGAGCGTTGAACCTATGCTGTCTGATTCCAAAAGCCCTGTCATCACCTCCACAATTTGAACCACTTTCCTCACTCACTTAGGAAAAGTTCACCTACCCTAGAAAAAATAAAGACTATTTAGTTTCTGTCATCAGAGAATATAATTACTCTCTGCAAGGGCATTGGTGGACTCACCCAGGTGCTCTCAATCCTGAGAATCCCTGTGTCTCTGTGGGCTTAAACTGGGAGGCTTGGTAACTAGATCAAAACTATTCTTGTAACATTTCACATTCTTGACTTTTTTTTCCAAATAAGAAGTTAAAAAACTAAAAATTACTGTTCTCTTTCTTTCAAGAGAAACATTGCCATTGGGGTCGCAAAGAGTCAGACACGACTGAGAGACTTTCACTTACTCACTCACCTTGCTTCTCTCACATTTACCACACCGCCTTGCCACTTTCATATGCAGGGCACTGACCCCTGGTAAATAAACCTGAGCTCCCTGCTACTGAGCATTTTTTAATGCCAAAAAGTAAGAAAAGTCTTTAAAAAAGTGAAAGGAATTGCAGAAAGACGGGAGACCAACTTGAAAGAGCTCCCAATATCCAAAACTGGGAACAATTTGAGCAACAAAGTAAATAACATGATATTAGTTATAACCCAAAGGATGAATCTCATATAAATTAGTGAAATCAATGAATAGGATAAAGGGAAAATCATCCCTTTTAGAAGAATTCCAATGAATAAATGAGGAAGGAATGAGGGGAATTGAAATATCACCATAAGAACACCACATAGCTGCCTCAGGTGGAATCCTTTGATGAATGATAAAATTAGTGGAAGAAACTTTAAGAAGAAACAGAGTGTTTGTATAGCCTCAAAAAACCTCTCCAAAAATTTAGTCATTATTGTTGTAATTTTAACTTATGACCATAAATTATTGATTACTCACCCCCAACCCGAGAATGAAGCTGAATTCTTCTCCCCTTGAGTTTTGGATGACTTGGTGACTGAGGAGAAAATAGTAAATTTACAGTAGAGAAATAAATAGCACCCTTAACGACATGAACAAGGTTCACATCCCTAGTAATAAGCAGTGTTGATATCACATGTCCTCTTATATAAACAGAGGGGCACATCATCTCTGTGGTATACTTTCCTTAACTCCAGAAAGTTCTGCCTGTCTAGTCACTAGAAAATTGCAGACCAATCAAATTCAGGAACACTCTGCAAAATACCTGACTACTACCCATTAAAAATGTTAAGGTCACAAAAGACAAGGAAAGACTGAAAAACTGTCACAGACTGGAGGAAACTAAGGATATATATTCACACACACACACACACACACACACATACATATATCTTATCTAAATTACATGAATACAATGTAGTATTTTGGATTGGATCCTGAAACAGGAAAAAAAAAAAAAACATTAGTGGAAAAATTGGAGGACTCAGAACAAAATCTGCAGTTAATTTTATTGTACCAATTTTATTATCTAGTTTTGGTAACTGTACCTGATTATGTAAGATGTTAATATTAGAGAAAACTGGGTGACAAAGTGATTCACAACTTTGTCTAAATCTAAAATGGTTTCAAACTAAAAATCTAAAAAAGGGCTTTATATTAAGCAGATGCATTTTCCTGACACTTTTGACAGCTGGGAATTATGGGTCATTCTCTCTCAGAGGAGCATTTTCAATGAGTTTAGAATTAACCCCTTCAAGAGCACAGCCTAATCTGAGTCATGGAAAGAACCCTGAACTACGAATTGGGACATCTCTACATTCCACTTGGGCAAGTTACTTGAACCAAGTCTGTTTTTTCATCTGTAAAATGGAACAAAATATAATTTTGCAAGATTAGTAAGTTTTCCATTGAAAAAACTGCTGTGATAAGCATTCAGCACCTGACTACTGTGGTGCTTAATAAAATCCTGGGTTGTCTATTTATATTTGTAATACTGATTAGGAATGAGGGAAAAGAACTTGATGCTGGGGGAAATTGAAGGCAAAAGGAGAAGAGGGCAGCTGAGGAAGAGATGGTTAGGTAGCGTCACTGACTCAACAGACATGCATTTGAGCAAACTCTGGGAGATAGTGGAGGACAGAGGAGCCTGGCGTGCTGCAGTCCATGGGGGTTGAAAGAGTTGGATGTAACTTAGTGACTAAACAACAACAGCAAATGCTGATTGCATACAAATCAAGGGCTACAGACTGAGACGCTTGCAGGTCCAGGTTTGTTTAGACAGCTCTGTAACAAATTCTAAAATACATGGCCCATTTAAAGGAGATACTGTCACTTAGCTCTAACTGACTTTTGCCAGCAGTGCTTGGTCCCAGGGCTGCCAAAAGCTTTTCAAGTGAAGCTGAAAATTCTAAGTGTTAAAAATATGTAATCTCCTTATTTTCAAACATTGATAGTGAATTTAAGACATTTTAAGCATTGCGTAAATATCAGAAAACGTCTGTTGCCCAGATTTGGCTCTTTGGTCCCCAGAGTCCTACATGGTCTAATGGGAAAAACCATGGAGTTCTCCACAGGCTATGTAGCTATGCCTTAGTGTGTGAGTCACTTAGCTGTATCTGACTCTTCGCAACCCCATGGACTGTAGACCCCAGGCACCTCTGTCCACAGAATTCTCAAGGCAAGAATACTGGACTGGGTTGCCGTTCCCCTCTCCAGAGAGAAATATACACTTAGCACACGTAGAGTTAAAATAAAAACTGCAAAGCGAAAGCAAACAGAATTTGGCCTCCTCCACCTTTGTGATCATTGCTAACCACTGTAGGTTTACATTGGCCACACCTAGACTGCTGCTCCACTGATGTCTAGTTATCTAATTGGGGTTGAAAGGGAACTGGGGAGCTATAAAACCCATCCTGCTCATCACAGAGAAACCCTGGGTCTGCATTTGCCCAACTCCATTGAAGCACAGAGAACCTCTGTGCCTGGCTGAGTTGGGACCAACAGCCAGGTCCCAACTGCATTCCCTTGTCCCATTAACTGTACTCTAAACACTGTAGGCCAAGTACCTTGCTTAATACAGCACCCTCCACTCACTGTATCATAAACTTACCTGTCCAGAGCACAAAAGCCTGTGATTTCCTC
Source organism: Aepyceros melampus (assembly GCA_006408695.1). NCBI lineage: Eukaryota > Metazoa > Chordata > Mammalia > Artiodactyla > Bovidae > Aepyceros > Aepyceros melampus. Next base: position 62,118 of record SJXQ01004555.1, read on the forward strand.
ATGATGATATCACTCATCTGGTAAGCCAAAATTCTCCAACGAATTTTGAGTTAAAGTGATAGCTCCTCTAGCAAATTCTATATTCTTTGCAAAAGCTTTAAAGGTAAGTGGTAAGATAGCTAAAATATAAAATCTGACTAAAATATCATTCTCCTCCCTCGCCGCCAACCCCACCCCAGCAAATTCTAGCCCATTGGCTATTTGTCACTAATCAATGTTACTTCTTTCTGAACAGAAAATGAACTGTGCATCTTCTTTAAAAGAGTGTGCATTAGCCAGAGTCTGATTTCTCAATATAGTTGTGTCCAGAAACATTTTTTTTCTTTTAGAAAATGGAATATCTGGAACAAACCTCCTTAATCATCTTTATTGCTCTTTTGAGGGAGAATAAAAATCATGATGGTTGTTAACTCACATTTTTGCACCATAGATGATGGTTTCTAAATAAACTGGATCATTGTGATTAATAAAACATAATTCATTAGAAAATTAACAGATGTCAGAGAGGCAGCTGTGTCTAAACAGAAAAATTCAGAAGATTGGAGTGTGAGGAGGAAACAATGAGCAGGGATGACGAGGAGAATAAACATATTTGGCACACTTAGTGGTGATATTGACGGAGATAAGACACTTGAAACCAAAATATGGAGACTTAGGAAAGCATTCACTCTCCTTTCTCTCTCTGAGTATTGTTTAGGTCCGTTTAATCTTTTTCCCCTTTATTGTGACCATCCATATATTTGGGATACATATGAGAAGTATTGCATGCCATAATGTATTCAATATTTCTTGTCAGAAAATCCCCCAAATAATTTGATCAACATGTTTTGAAATTTTACACTATTAGCAAAGATGCTCCTTGAAGAATATGAAAATATGGTAGTACACAGCAAACCATTTCAAATAGTACTAAAAGGATATAATATTCAAAGTCTTCTCTTTCCTTGCTGCTGCCAGATATGCTTTTCAAAGATATCCACTGTGAATGATGTCTAATGTATATTTCCATTTTTATGAAACCATGTGTGTGCATGTTTTTTTGCAGGTAGAACTATACTAAATATACTGTCCTCCATTTTCATTTTTCACTCTAAAAAATATTTCCTTTCCAGCCTGTATTGTTTTTATGGTCAGCATTTTTAATGGATTTGCTATAATTTATTTAAGCATGCTTATGTGGATGGACATTAAGTTAATTCCTATTCAGATCTATTACAAAAAAATTATGGAATGAATTATTCATTTTGTTCACAAGTTTATATGGAGCATAAACTCCTAGAAGTATAATTACAGGTCAAAGGCTATATATTATTAAATGCTGAAAGTATAATTCCATATTGTTCTGCAGTTATGTGAGTGTTGGAATGTTTATAGACAGAAAAAGCTAGTATGTGTTTCAATTCAGTTGTGTTCAAACATAAAAAGAACTTATCATTTAAACAAACAAGTCTTAACAAGTTTAATTGCATCCTTGTGCTAATCAGAAAGAAACATATTTTGAGATAATTTTTTACAATGTTCAGAGTACTCACAGTAGGTAGATAATCTAAATGGCCAATTATTGCTTTCTATTTCTATTTTCTTTTGATGATATGTAGTCTTTAGTTATCCCAACTGTATTATGATTAACATATTCAGTTCTTAAATACATATTTAAATGTTTTTTATTTGTGAGTTTCATTCACTTTGCTTACAGAATTTCCTTTTAGATTTTGGCAAGGACACTTCACTTCAGTTACCTCATCTGTGAATTGAGCTATTTGGTTTAGACATTCGCCAAGCTTTCCTTCTAGCTCTAGTCAGGGAAATCCATCAGTATTAAGTTCAAGGGAATAATCTATACTTTCAGCATTATAGGAGCTTTGTATTTCAGTTTATATCTTCCAAATGAGGATATCTGTTTGCTTTGCACATATGTGAAGGGAAAATATCAATGATTAGACAAAAAGGCACTATAGCAAAAGGGGACTCTTCTTGCCAAATGAGCAGTTCTGTTCCTCTACCTCTCCATAGCAAAGTACTTTTTATTAAAGTTTATATCTATTAAAATAATTAGTTTTATTTGCAGCAACTCAATACCAATTTGGGAAAGTCACAGTCCTTTGGAAACTGGTAAGTTTGCTAAATATACTGAAAGAGTACTAGAACTTCCTTTAAATAAATATCAGTTTAATCAAATAACATTTATTGAACTTTGATTTTGTTTGAGGCTCAAGCACTTATGTCATCTAATGAGAGGCAAGGCAATGGTGAATTATATAAACAAAAAAACTTCTACAGTTTAATTACCCAAGTTCCAGGTAATTCAGTCAAGTGAAAAACCCAACTAAAGATTAATTCTCCTGACCTTCAGCTTTCTGAGACACCTCCATGCTTCTGGCACTCACAATCAATGATTCATTGGGACTAAGTTATCCATTAATCAGCATGAGATGTATTCTGTATTTTATTTAACCTTAAGAAAGCCTTGCTCATCAGATAAAAAGCTAATCTCTGCTTTCTCACACTCTTTAACTTGAAATTCATGCATAACTGACATGTAGAAATCAGAGACAGAAAAACTCTGTTGGCCTAACTCTATTTCCAAACTGGTACAGAAGAGGGTGAAAAAATGAGTTCAAAAAAGAACACATGTATAAGAATTGGGACTCAACTCCCAGCTCCAGAGGTAAGCTGTTCCCACACCTGACAACACAGAGCTGAACACACTGTACCTTAAAGATGAATTTGCAGGTGAAGTGATATCCTGCTGGGTTACAACAGAGAGCAAGTCTCCCAGTCCCACTCCTGGATCCTTAGCTCTGATTTGTGAAGGCCTCAGGTGCTGCCCTGAAATCTCATTGTTACAGCCCTATATATATGAGGAGTTATATAGAAATCCCTCAGTTTTTCAAGGTCATCAGAACCAAATTAGTAGCATAATCAGACAGTATCTTTCCAGGGACATTGTAGCCTTCCCTAGTGGTGAGAGATGGCTCTAAACAAATTCCATCTCTTGCTACCCCACCCACCCCAGGGCAGGGAGCTTCTGTTTTGGCAGATCCCACAAGTGCCATGACTTGGCCTGAACCAAACAAGATGATTTAGAACATGAACCGGATTATTCATGTGCCCTGTTTCCTGAGACTTGTAAAAAGCCATCCTCTGTCACTCAATGTGCAAAGGGGACTGGAATGGTGGGACAAGTCACTACTGGGTGTAACATTACAGGAAGACTTAGAGAGGCATCTTGCTCTTTGGAGCCATTAATCCTTGAATGGAATCTGGTGATGACATATCACGGTCTGCTCAGTTCTCTACCAGTTGAAACAGGAACTGACCCTTGCTGAGTGTCTTCCAATAAAACACATCCAAGTGAGATGACTTCTCATTTTAGAGTGGCTTTTATCCCATTTTGGAGGAGCACACTTTGTCCTTAGGGAAAAACATTTAGAATACTCACTCATCTGATAACAAAAATAGCTCTGGTTTTCAGCAAATCCTTCTACTATGCTATTAATTGCATGCCCATTCATTCAGTGGGTTGTAATTGTTCAAACTTACATTACATGTGACAACCTTATCTAACATTGATGTTTAAATTTTATCTTATTAAAGTGTAATATTTGATATTGAGTCTATGAAAGTACTTTCAGTTCAGACGCTTATTCATGTCTGACTCTTTCGAACCCCATGAACTGGAGCACGCCAGGCTTCCCTGTCCATCACCAACTCCCAGAGCTTGTTCAAACTCATATCCATCAAGTCAGTAATGCCCTCCAACCGTCTCATCCTCTGTCATTCCCTTCTCCTCCTGCCTTCAATCTTTCCCAGCATCAGGATCTTTTCCAATGAGTCAGTTCTTCGCATTAGGTGGCCAGAGTACTGGAGCTTCAGCTTCAGCATCAGTTCTTCCAATGAATATTCAGGACTGATTTCCAGGATTAACTGGCTTGATCTCCTTGCAGTCCAAGGACTCTCAAGAGTCTTCTCCAGCACCACAGTTCAGAAACATCAATGAAAATAATAAGTCCATTTACTGTAAACTGAATGAATACTTTAATAGTGGAACCAAATTTTACAGGATAAAATTTTTTTCAAAGGGAAAGAGAGGAATTAATTCTAAAAACATATTGTAGATTACCACCAATACAAAAACAACACTTAAAGTAAGAAAAATTCAACAAAAATGTTTCCAATGAGCACATTGAAACCTCAGGAAAAAATACAATGAAGCTGAATAACTAGCAGATGACAGATTACTTGATGACAGTTTCTTTCTCTCCCTCTTGATGAAATAAAATTCATATTTTATGGCAAGATTCGAAAGTTTTATACGTAAGATTTTTCTTTGACCGTTTGGGCTTCCTCCCTCCCCTTTAGTGCCTGTTGTGCATTTGTATTAATCAGACCTCCTTAGGAGATAACATTCCTTCTTAAGCTCATCCAGGGTCACCACTACTTAGGAGGTAATCTTTTGTCTTCATCTTGTAAGGGGCTATGATGACCCCTGGCCTACCACTTGCTTTTTACATGTAGATCTGGACTGTGTAAACTGTTAACAGTGCATCATTTGACATATAACTCTTTATCTCAAACTTATTTAACTGTGCTTTGACCTCTAATGGGTAGAAACAGTCCTCAGAGCTGTCTGAAAGACTGTCCCCTGGGTTGTAATCTTCAGGGTGGTTTGAATAAAATTTTTCACTTTTTTCTTAGGCCTATTGATTATTTTTTTTTCAAACATTCATAGTGTAGCCGGTAGGATATCAGAGATACCCACCAGAGGACACCTAGGGTTTCCCCAACTAGTGTTTAGAGCAAAGCAGGGGCCGATTGAGCCCCACTGACTTCTCAATACTCCTCAGGAGTTCTTGTGAGTTATCCTGGTATCCAACTTTCATTGTTTCAGCAGTGATCCTGAAAGTTTTATTCAAGCTGTTTTTACTTAAGAAAGACTTGGAATCTTAAAGGACATTTCCTAGACAGAGTCCTAGGACGAAGTAAGCAGAAGGCTGAGGAAAACAGGTGACTGGGTTTTTGTTAAATTGGCTTTGGAAAAAACCTAACAGCTTGAAACCCCAATGTTCATTGGTAAGTGAATGGATAAAGAAGAAGTGAGATATATATATATATATATATATATATATATAGAGAGAGAGAGAGAGAGAGAGAGAGAGAGAGATAAAACTAAAGAGCCTCTTGATGAAAGTGAAAGAGGAGAGTGAAAAAGTTGGCTTAAAGCTCAACATTCAGAAAACAAAGATCATGGCTTCTGGTCTCATCACTTCATGGGAAATAGATGGGAAAACAGTGGAAACAGTGGCTGATTTTATTTTGGGGGGCTCCAAAATCATTGCAGATGGTGATTGCAGCCATGAAATTAAAAGACTCTTACTCCTTGGAAGGAAAGTTATGACCAACCTAGATAGCATATTCAAAAGCAGAGACATTACTTTGCCAACAAAGGTCCGTCTAGTCAAGGGTATGTTTTATCCAGTGGTCACGTATGGATGTGAGTGTTGGACTGTGAAGAAAGCTGAGCCCCGAAGAACTGATGCTTTTAAACTGTGGTTTTGGGAAAGACTCCTGAGAGTCCCTTGGACTGCAAGGAGATCCAACCAGTCCACCCTAAAGGAGATCAGTCCTGGGTGCTCATTGGAAGGACTGATGCTGAAGCTGAAACTCCAATACTTTGGCCACTTCATGCGAAGAGTTGACTCATTGAAAAAGACTCTGATGCTAGGAGGGATTGGGGGGCAGTAGGAGAAGGGGACGACAGAGGATGAGATGGCTGGATGGCATCACTGACTCGATGGACGAGTTTGGTTGAACTCTGGGAGTTGGTGATGGACAGGGAGGCCTGTCGTGCTGCGATTCATGAGGTTGCAGAGTC
>SJXQ01004555.1:73166-101797 GCA_006408695.1 Aepyceros melampus
TGGAAAATTCTGAAAGAGATGGGAATACCAGACCACATGACCTGCCTCTTGAGAAAGCTGTATGCAGGTCAGGAAGCAACAGTTAGAACTGGACATGGAACAACAGCCTGATTCCAAGTAGGAAAACAAGTACATCAAGGCTATATACTGTCACCCTGCTTATTTAACTTATATGCAGAGTACATCATGAGAAACACTGGGCTGGAAGAAGCACAAGCTGGAAACAAGACTGCCAGGAGAAATATCAATAACCTCAGATATGCAGATGACACCACTTTTATGGCAGAAAGTGAAAAAGAACTAAAGAGCTTCTTGATGAAAGTCAAAGAGGAGAGTGAAAAAGTTGGCTTAAAGCTCAACATTCAGAAAACTAAGATCATGGCATCCAGTCCCATCACTTCACGTGAAATAGATGGGAAAACAGTGGAAACAGTGGCTGATTTTATTTTTTGGTGCTCCAAAATCACTGCAGATGGTGATTGCAGCCATGAAATTAAAAGACGCTTACTCCTTGGAAGAAAAGTTATGACCAACCTAAACAGTATATTGGAAAGCAGATACATTACTTTGCCAACAAAGGTCTATCTAGTCAAGGCTATGGTTATTCCAGTAGTCATGTATGGATGTGAGAGTTGGACTATAAAGAAAGCTGAGCACACAATTGATGCTTTTGAACAGTGGTGTTGGAGAAGACTCTTGAGAGTCCCTTGGACTGCAAGGAGATCCAACCAGTCCATCCTAAAGGAGATCAGTCCTGGATATTCATTGGTAGGACTGATGTCAAAGCTGAAACTCCAATACTTTGGCCACCTGATGCAAAGAGCTGACTCATTTGAAAGGACTCTGATGCTAGGAAAGATTGAGGGCAGGAGAAGGGGACGACAGAGGATGAGATGGTTGGATGGCATCACTGACTCAATGGATGTGGATTTGAGTAGACTGGCAGTTGGTGAAGGACAGGGAGGCCTGCAATGCTGTGGTTCAAGGGGTTGCAAAGAGTTAAACATGACTGAACAACTGAACTGAACTGAACTGAGTGCAACACTTTTACAGCATCATCTTTTAGGATTTGAAACAGCTCAACTGGAATTCCATCACATCAACTAACTTTGTTCATAGTGATGCTTCCTAAGGCCTACTTGACTTTGCATTCCAGGATGTCTAGCTCTAGGTGAGTGATCACACATCATGATTATCTGGGTCATGAAGATCTTTTTTTGTATAGTTTTTCTGTGTATTCTTGCCACCTCTTCTTAATATCTTCTGCTTCTGTTGGTCCATACCATTTCTGTCCTTTATTGTGCCCATCTTTGCATGAAACATTCCCTTGGTATCTCTCATTTTCTTGAAGAGATCTCTAGTCTTTCTCATTCTGTTGTTTTCCTCTATTTCTTTGCATTGATTGCTGAGGAAGGCTTTCATATCTCTCCTTGCTATTCTTTGGAACTCTGCATTCAAATGGGAATATCTTTCCTTTTCTCCTTTGCTTTTCACTTCTCTTTTTTTCACAGCTATTTGTAAGGCCTCCTCAGACAGCCATTTTGCTTTTTTGCATTTCTTTTTCTTGGGAATGGTCTTGATTCCTGTCTCCTGTACAATGTCAAGAACCTCCATCCATTGTTCCTCAAGCACTCTCTCTGTCAGATCTAATCCCTTGAATCCATTTCTCACTTCCACTGTATAATCATAAGGGATACGATTTAGTTCATACCTGAATGGTCTAGTGGTTTTCCCTTCTTTCTTCAATTTCAGTTTGAATTTTGCAATAAGCTGTTCATGATCTGAGCCACAGTCAGCTCCCAGTCTTGTTTTTGCTGACTGTATAGAGCTTCTCCATCTTTGGCTGCAAAGAATATAATCAATCTGAAATCGGTACTGACCATCTGTTGATGTCCATGTGTAGAGTCTTCTCTTGTGTTGTTGGAAGAGGGTGTTTGCTATGACCAGTGTGTTCTCTTGGCAGAACTCTATTAACCTTTGCCCTCTTCATTCTGTACTCCAAGGCCAAATTTGCCTGTTACTCCAGGTGTTTCTTGACTTCCTACTTTTGCATTCCACTCCTCTATAATGAAAAGGACATCCTTTTCGAGTGTTAGTTCTAGAAGGTCTTGTAGGTCTTCATAGAACCTTTCAACTTCAGCTTCTTTAGCATTACTAGTCGGGGCATAGACTTAGATAGCTGTAATATTGAATGGTTTGCCTTGGAATGAACAGAAATCAATTTGTCATTTTTGAGATTGCATCCAATAACTGCATTTCAGAATCTTTTGTTTGACTATGATGGCTACTCCAATTTCTTCTAAGGGATTCTTTCTACAGTACTAGATATAATGGTGTCTTCAGAAGCAATCAAAAGCCCATCAATCCTTTACCACTCCCAAAACCTCCTCTATTCATCTTAAGAGTCTGGTAAGTGTTAAAAAAATTTTTCTGGCCCTAAGAGAACTAAGACTTCCCAGGAGGGACTTGTCTTTCTACTCCTATGCATTTGATATGCAAATATTTTAACTCATCTTCTCCAGAAGACAAGTTTCTTCTCCAGAAACTCTTATGTTTAATATACAAATATCACAAAGGTAAAACAAAGAAGGAGAGATAATTAGGAACTTGACTTGTCAAGGACAGAAAGAGATCTTAAGTGTCTTTTCCACAAGTATTAGTAAAAAGGATGCAGCCATCTGGATAGGTAACCTTGATTTGTTTCATCTGCCAAAAACCCAATTTGAATCCATCCCCTTTTGTAACTGATGAACCCATCAGTTTATATTATTGTAACTAATTCATGGATGTAATTTTGTGATGGTAACTATGGGGTGTCTGTTTGTGTTTTTATATACGTGTATAGGAGAAGGCAATGGTACCCCACTCCAGTACTCTTGCCTGGAACATCCCATGGACAGAGGAGCCTGGTAGGCTGCAGTCCATGAGGTCACTAAGAGTCGGACACGACTGAGCGACTTCATTTTGACTTTTCACTTTCATGCATTGGAGAAGGAAATGGCAACCCACTCCAGCGTTCTTGCCTAGAGAACCCCAGGGATGGGGGAGCCTGGTGGGCTGCCGTCTGTGGGGTTACACAGAGTCGGACACAACTGAAGCGACTTAGCAGTAGCAGCAGCAGCAGCATTGTAGATGTATGGTATTCTCAAAGTTAACTTGTAAAAGAGCTCTATTTAATTGTTTTATAGGAAATTAAGCACTTATATAAATACTCAGAAATATAAAAGAACTGGTCAGCGTGAGTTTTGAGTTCACATAATCTGGGAAATATTTAGTACTGTGTTAAAATCTGGTATTAAAGATACTGTTTTGTTGGCTTAATTATTAAGACATATCTTTAGTTATCAACATTGTCAACTACAAATTGGCACCTGTCATCTACATTTACAGGTATTAAACTATGTGGTGTTGCAACTGGTGATTTTCAACCCTCCCTGAAAGGAGTTCAAGGTGGAGAGCAGAAGTGAGGCACTCTGTCCTATCAAGACAAGACTTCAGATATTTAGATATATTCAGGAGCTGGTTTTATGAGCCCAATTCTTGTATCTCCTCATGTCTAGAAATGCACTGAAATCTTTCATGGTGATGATTATTTCTCATGACTATCAGAAATCTGGAAAAATATGTGCTTGATTGCATGTATTTCCCCATCATCAGAATCACATATATACTGACCTTCCCCTGGGCCTCTTTGGAGCAGTTTCTCAGAGCTATTTGAGGTATTGTCTCCCAGGCTGCAGTCCTCATTTTGCCCCAAATAAAACTGACCTCACAGCTCTCATGTTGTGTGTTTTTTCTAAGTCAACATTAAATATTTTTATTACACTCAGGTTTGCTAGAAATCAAATAAGATATTATTCCTGTTAAGAAGTTTGTCAGCAAGAAAAATAACTTGGTATGATGAAATTTTTAAGTAAAAGAAGAAAGGTAAATGAGATAAAATGTGTTAGATAAACTCTTCAGGAATGATTACATTTTGGGAGTAACCTTTTAAAAATAGTCTCTCCAGATTTTGATAAGTTGAGTTTTGTTGAAGTAAAATGATGGGACTCCATTAAAAATCCAGGTCATTTCCAAATAAGATTTTGGAACACTAATTACTGAACACTGACTTCCTTTTACAGAGAAACTAAAGATCTTTATGAATATTAATAAATATGTTTGGTGCCACATTAAGAAAATTTCTATTTAAAGAGCATATATTTTCTAGAAACTGTAAGTAGTATTTATGTTTGCTAAATCTATGTAATGTAGATGGTTCATAATTGAAAAGTAAAAGACATTGAAGCAGTAAAAGACAGTTCATACTTGCTTACTTAGTTTTTTAAAGAAACCAGGTTTTAAGGTGAAGAATTAAAATATATGTTAAAAAAAAACTACTAAAATAGTATGGGAAACATTTCAGTATATAAGGAAAGTAGGAGGTGTGTTTTTAGTAATAGAAGATGTGAGAAATGGAAATGAGCTCTATTTAATTGGCTTATAAGAAATTAAGGGAAAAAAAACCCTGAAGGAAAAATTTTATGCATAATAAATATGGGTTAATGTTATATTGACTGATAAGGAAATTTTAATATTAAAGGTAAAGTGATACAAAATCCGACTCTGGTTTTCTGTTAAAAGGATAAATATTTCTTAAAATACTGATCTGCTTTTGATAGCAGATTGCAAAGTTTCTCTGCCTTTAACTGGCAATCTATTATGACTTTCTGTATTTTCTTTCAAAATCTTTTATTGTCACTTTAGTTAAGTGAATAAGCATTGTTCCATAGACACCTATTTGACCAAGTGTTTTGAAACCTTTTGACATTTTTTTCCCCAAGAAGTTTTTCTGTTCAAAATATTTATTTATTTATTTGTCTGCTCTGAGTCTTACTTGCAGCTCTCGGGATCTTTGATTTTCACTGCAGCACACAGGATATTTAGTTGCTATGTGTGAACTCTCAGTTGTGGCATGTGGGATCTAGTTCCCTGACCAGGATCAAACCCAGGTCCCCTACATTGGGAGCATGGAGTCTTAGCCACTGGACCACCAGAGAATTTCCAAACATTTTGATATTTTTGACAAACTTCCCAATACCGAATTCTAATAATATTTTGACCTCTAACCTTGGGAGGTTTAACTCTTTTCCTCAGAGAGAGAGAAACATTAAGCTAATTAGTCTTTTTGGTATGTTAAATTACATGGGAAACATTGTTAAATGACTAGTGATAAACAGGTCACATTTTCTGGGTAAGTGTTACTAATATAGATTTCTAGAAATAATGCGGAATCAAAAAAATCTGGTATGTCTTGGTGGAATCTTGCTGTTGTTGACATTCAGTTGCTAAGCCATGTCCAAATCTTTGCAACCTCATGGATTAGACGACACCAGGCTTCCCAGTTCTTCACTATCTCCTGGAGTTTTCTCAAGCTCCTGTCCATTGAGTCAGTGATGTTATCTAACAATCTTATCCTCGGCTGCCCTCTTCTCCTCTTGCCCTCAATCTTTCTGAATCTCAGGGTTTTCCAAGGAGTCAACATTTCCCATCAGGTGACCAAAAGTATTGGTCAGCTTCAGCATCAGTCCTTCCAATGAATATTCAGAATTTATTTCCTTTAGGACTGACTGGTTTGATCTTCTTGCTGTACGAGGGACTCTTCTCCAGCATCACAATTCAAAGCATCAATTCTTGGGCACTTGGCCTTCTTTATGGTCAAACTCTCACATCCATATGACTAACATAGCTTTGACTATACATAACTTTGTCAGCAAAGTGATGTCTCTGTTTTTTAATATGCTATCTAAGATGGTCATAATTTTTCTTCCAAGGAGTAAGCGTCTTTTAATTTCATGGCTGCAGTCACCATCTGCAGTGATTTTGGAGCCCCCCCAAAATAAAATCTGTCACTGTTTCCATTGTTTCCCCATCTATTTGCCATGAAGTGATGGGACCAGATGCCATGATCTTAGTGTTTTGAATGTTGAGTTTTAAGTTCAGTTTTTCACTCTCCTCTTTCACCTTCATGAAGAGGCTCTTCAGTTCCTCTTTGCTTTCTGCCATTAGAGTGGTTTCATCTGCATATCTGAGGTTGTTAATATTTCACCTTTTTAAAGGCAAGGTGAGGGAGGGGAATGGTTAGATGTTGCAAACTACTGGTGTTGGATACTTTGTTCTAGCAGCTGTCCAGGTAGGTCAAGTCACCCTCATGTCATGATATTCCTGTAAACCTCCAACAAAGCAAATGTTATTTTCTGTTCTGCAACTTTTTATCTCCATATGAATGAGCTTTTAAAAGTCAATGCCATGAGAAAGGCTACCCTGTATATTTCAGGCTATAGACAACATTCTTCTACAAAGAAGTACAAAGCCAGCATGACTAAATACAGTTTACATCCATTTACAAAAGATGCAGAACCATTCTGGGGTCCAGGGAATGGGTGAGGTCAGCCTGGAGTCACAGGAATGGGCAGAGTCAGCATGAATAAACACAAGCAACAAAGCATAGAGATTAAAGTACAAACAGATCTAATGTGGAGTCAGATTTGTTCTTCCTGATTACATACCTACTTATAATTCTTTCATGTTTATGAATTTTTATAAATAGTTTTACATTTGCATGTTAGTCTCTTTGATAGAAAATGGGATAAAACATATACTATTCAAAATTCACAAAACTAAACAAGTCTCTAGATTTACATAAGACACAAACGTGTGGGGAAGTTGGAGTTAAGGATAAAAGAATTTCTGAGTGTAAAAATTGCTGGCAAATAGCCAAACTTTCAGAGTCAACTTCAGATTTTCAAGAGTTCTAAAACTGGTAGGCCTTAGCTCTAGATCGCTAATGGATGAAGGAACCCGGTAATATCTTTTTTCCACATGGAATGAATAGAAAATTGGCTAAGGTCTCTCTGAGTGGGTGAGACTAGTTGGAAGAAGAGATCTAGAAGCCTCAGGAGGGTTCGGGGATCTGTGCGGCTCGATGAGAGGGAGCCATGATTCAGCCCACTCCTCTTCCTGCCCCTCCCCCGCCCTTAGGACCCCTTTGTGACAAGGCCATAGCTCTGTGATGCAGCTCTGGGGTTCTGATCTCAAGTGAACTCCCAGTACTCTGTTGTCTAACGGCAACAGTGCAATTCAGAAAATGGAGAATTTCTTTTCTTTGGAAAGCATTATTGCTACCTTGCTGAGATCCAGCTCAACTTCCTGGTTGACTGATCTCATTCTTGCGTTCCTCTGTGGACTGGGGCTCTTCCTTCTGTTACTCCCATGCTTGCAGAGTAATCCACACTTACCACCATCTAGAAAACATAGAAACATCAGGAAGGTAAGAAACTTTGCTTCAATCCCAACAGAGATTATTTCTTTTGTCTTATTCTTATATCCACTTTTTAAAATCACTCAGAGAGATTACTGAGATGGGAACTCTCCGGAAAGCATAGAACATCATCCTTCTAGGGACAAGCCAGGCCAGACAACGGTTAGAGTGGGCATAAGGATTTATAGCCCAAGATCTCAGGCCAGGAGTCCAGGTATAGTGAAGAGCTCTGGGCAAGTCCCAGATGCAGTGACTAATGGCCAAGGACTGAATTACTAAGAATTCAATCTCTGTAGGAAGACTGACCCCTGAGCACTGGTTCACTAGCCATCTTCCCATAGCAGGTTTTGAGTGAGACTTTCCCCTGTATTGGGACTGATCTTTATAAGCACAATGTTGAGTCCCTGAGAGCTTCAGAGCAGAGGTAGAGTGGGGAGGTCTGGCCTTGGGGAGCAGAATCCCATCTGACAAAGCTCACATGGGAAATTAGTTTCACACAACTGAGAATGTGTATGTTTCCTGATCTGAGGAACAATGACAGAAGAAATCTATGGTGAATATCACTTACAAAATCCTTCTTTGCACTCTTCAAAGAAAAAACTGAAAATACTGTTATCTACTTTAAAAATAAGTAAACAAGGAAAAAAAACACAGAGGCCCATTAGTTAAATGTAGAAAGTTATACTGTTCATGAATGCTAAGCATCTGTAGCTCACCTGCAGAGAGGAGAGGGTTGGGTGATAGTCTCTCCTTTTTTTTCTTATCTCTCAGCATCGAGTGGAGATGAAGGGGAAGAGCCAGAGTAGGAAGAAACGTGAATCTTTGAAAGGTAAGCCTTTGCCATTCAGTCCTGCATGCCCCAAAAGTTAGCTTCCATCTCTCCTGTCCCTGAGGACCCAGCTCCATGGTCTCTGAGGATGCCAGTGGCAGAGCCTATTCTTCAGGAAACAGAGCCTTAGGGAGGCTCCTGGGAAGGAAATCAGAGTCCGGGTACTTCCCAGAAATGTGTGCTTAGAATGAAGCCATGAAGAACCTGGAATGGGGTATATGGATTGTGGTGGAACAATTGTGCCTGTGTTGGGAGGTGGGACCTCCAAGTCTAACTTTGCTCAGATTCTTCTGTGAGATGATGCTGACCTTTCTCCTACAGGGCAGTTGTAAAGGCCATTAGGGAGTAATGAATGTGGAAGTACTTTGCAAAGGACAAACCCTTGTCAAGTGAGTCTTGCCATCACTGGCAAGGCTCCTGGTTGCAGCTTCTGTCTCCTGCCTCCTGAAGCCACCTGGGGAGGCTCCCTGACAAGAGAGGGACATATGACTTGGACATTGATGCTTGGGCTCTAGAGCTTAATCCCCCAAAGATTTCCTTTAAAGAGCCATTGCACTTAGCCTCCTGAAGTTCTCTTAGGCCTCTGCTTTCACCACCATGACACAATCTCCTGATTTCCAGCTTGCAGAGATTGCCTGCAAGAACTGGAGGAGACTCGCCACTTGGTTTCACTTCTTCAAAGGTAATGAATCTTCCCCCTTCCCTCCTGGGTCCTCCTTCCTCCTGGAGCCAATAGTGTAACCCCAGCCCTGGGAAGGGTGGCGAAAGCCCTAGGGTGAAGGACAGCAGGAGCATTATGAAGTCAGTGTAGGGGCAGAGGAGGGATCCTGGGCTGCAAATGTCTACCCCTGCCTGGCCTGCCCAGCCCTCCCGGGCCCATCTGCTCCTGGTTGCAGCTTCTGTCTTCTGCCTCCTACAGCCACCTGGGGAGGCTCTCTGACAAGAGGAGCTCTCATCACCTCTCCCATCAAGACCTCCTTGGTGAGGTATGCAAAGCAGTGCCTGCTGGAGCCCACCAGCCATGCGGGGAACCTGTGGAAGACACCACTCCTGCGATGCCCCTATTGGCTCCTCTGACCAAGCATCATCTACCTCTGGCCTCCATCATTTCACCAGGCCCAACAACTTCCTCAGTTTCTGTTCATTCACACACATCCCTGAGTGCCTCTCAGCCACTAGAGCCTTTTATTTCCCCAGACATCCTTTCATCCCCGCCAGTTGCTCTTTCCCTGCCCCATTGTATCTGCCTGATTCAGAAGCCTGTCCTCCGACAGCCTCCTCTGCCCCACCACTGCTAGACTCCATTTTGACTCTTACTCAGCATGACTCCTCGATGGCACTACCACTGGGACCTGCCCCACAGAGCTTGTTTCCACATCCTCCTCGGTCAGCTTCTCTTATCCGAGCTATCTCAGGCCTTGGTCATTCACATTGTCCTGTTTCAGGCCTGTCCTGGTGGCAGGCAGCTGCAAAAGCCTTGTATCTCTCGACCTCATCAGAGTACAAGTCCCAGAAAAAACACCTTTCCCACAACCCAGCAGGGGCCTCATTCTGGATAAGCCCCACAGACAGACAAGTAGAGGCTAGTAGCCCTTCCTTGTTCAGCTCTCATGAACAGAAGCTCCTAGATATACAAGTGACAAAAAGAGGTGAGATCAAGATTTGGAAGGAAAAAGAAAAAGATGAATCACATCTAAAACAAATGAGCCCAGACTGTCACCTGAATTCTTTGGGGAATATGTTGGAATCTCTGCATGCTGAGCAGGACACCACAATCCCCCAGGCTTTCTGGAGCACAAAAGACAAACCAGGGCAGCTGCCTGGTCCTCAGCATTTCTCATATCCCAAGGTCCTGGGGAACAATCTACAGCAGAAATATAACCAGCTTTTCTGGGGTCTCCCTTCTCTGCACAGTGAATCCTTGGTGGCTACTGTTTCGATCCCTGAGACCTCTTCTGTACCACAGTCTCCTTTCTTATTCAACAGAATTTCTCATGCCTGCCCAGTTCAAATGCAAGCTAAAATATCTCCACTGCTTTCCCAGTTCCAGCCCTTGTCCCATCTAGAGTTCCAGTCTCAACCCTTTATTCCAACAATACCTCAATTCCAGCCCCCATCTCTGGCTCAGATCCAAACCCAAGCACATCTAAAATCCTCTCTCCCAATCCTACCATCTTCTTCTTCAGCCCAGATTAGGACCTCTGACCTGTCTTGCCCTACAGCCCAGAATAAGCCACAGTCTCTTACCCCAACTAGATTCAACATTCAGAATGGTCCTTGCTGCAGAAGCAACTCGAAAATGGGAGGATTTTATCTTCTGTAGTCAAACAATCTGAGAAAGTCTTTAATGTCTTCCCTTCCAACCTTCCTGAAGACAACTGGGTGGTTTCCATCCTTCCTGAGAATTTTCCAATCAGTCAAGCGCTCAGGAAGCAGCTGGAACAACATCTCCAAAATTGGCTCATCCAACATCGGTGGGAGCTGCCCCAAAGGATCCAAGAGTCTTTGGAGAAAGGGCAGTTTCAGGGAGAATTACCAAGCACATGCCAGGCAAAGGGCAAGGATAGACCCCCACAACCATCTACGTTTACAGGTGAAAGCAGCAAGGATGCACAGAAGATGAGGTTCCAGCTAAGCCAGGGTGTGGGCAAGGGCCTAGGGCATATTCTGGGGAAGGTTCCAGAAGCTCTGTCTAGGAACTCGGAAAGCTCTGTAGCGAAGTTTCAGGAGGTGAACTCTGAGGAGTCAGAAAGTGACCTAAGGCTCTGGAGGAGTGACTCAGGAATTGATTTACTAAGGAGCTTAGATAAGAACCTGGACAACATTCTGAAAGGCCATTTGGGCAGGAAGTTGGGGCAGAACAACAAGGGTTTCATTCCTGTGAATGTACAGCAGTCTAGCCTTGATGTCAAGCATCCTTCTTCCAAGTCTGATACTCACATGGAAACCAGCAATCTAGGCATCTTGAAGGGTTGGGAACCCTGTGTAAACACCTGTTATAGTGTTTCCTTCCCCGATCCAGACACTCAAGAGGAACTGGAAGCACATATTACAAGGTTTAGGGTAAAGCATAGGTGGGGCCTACCTCTCAAGGTCCTCAAGCCCATAAATCTCTTTAAATTGAAAAAGCCTCAACCTTCCCCCATGCAGTTTGTCTCCCCGCCCTCAGCCACCTATGTATCTGAGTCCCATTCAAGAGTAAAATTTGCTGAGTTCCTTGGAAAACTTCCTCAAGCCCATTCAGGAGAGAAGGTGATAAAAGAAGAGTCAGTTCCCCCCTGATAAGGCCTCTCCTTACCCCGTCACCTGTGTTTAAGGAAAATCAGAGGGTGCCGGCAAGTATTCCATGTGATGACTACCATGGACCCTCAGAGGCTTCTCTGACTGCACTGGAGGGCAGGTCACCTTCTCAGTCCTTCAAACTCAGCATTGCAGGAAGAACCTGGAAGACCGAGACTGTGAAATGGACCAAAAGGGACAGCCTAGAGTCACATCCAGGCTCTACAATGGCCAGGAATGAGCCAAGAGAGGAGAGTGGTAGTCAGGCCTCACAAGACCCCTGCCAAAGGGTAAAAATGATGAAGGTGAACTTAGGATCCCAATCTTTGAGAAGTAAAGAGGCCAGGGAAGCAGCAGAGGCCAAGGAGTCTCCTGCTTTTCATCAACAGTCTAGAGTTACCTTGGGAACCAAAGTGTTAACAAAATCCCAAGCCACAAGTGTACATAGGAGGAATTTAGAGGCCCTAGGGGCCAGCAAACATTCCCCACTCACTAGAATGTCTGTTTCCCAACATCTAGAAGAGCCATGCCTTAACACAGATGTTGCTAGTAAGTTTAAGTCCAAAGTAAAGGCACAGTCAAACACTCAGCTTCAGCACTGTCCCAAACATGCATGCCTTGCTGCAGACAACTTGACTTCTCCAGTGCCTCACTGCCATCCCCAGAGATTCCCCACCAGAGACAGATTAGCTTCCCAGACACTACGTGGCGTTAAGGCAGCCCAAAGGAGGAGCCTAGGGCAGCAGGAGCCCAAAACTTCAAAACTTCAGGATTCATGGAAGAGCCAGAGCAAGATGAGAGCCCCTACTTACAAAAGAGAGGACTGTAGGAGGCATAAACCAGGAGAGCATAAGGAAAGCTTCAAAGAATTAGGGACCTCTCAAGCTGGAAGTATGAGACGCCCTGCCCAGGTCTGGGGAATAGTAGAGTCTATTAGAAACAAATGTCTCCAAGTCATGCCAGAGAAGAAACAGGGTCCTCAAGAAAGCCTCTTCAGAAAAAAGATGAGGTTACTTTTAAGTGGATTTTCCCCATTAGAAAAGTTAAAGGTGGCGATGCCCTGCAAAAATGCAACCCCATATTGGCCACTGCCCAGAGCGAAGGACCAGTCGAAAGCAGATCAGTCTTGAACAGTGAGAATGCTGAGGCTCAGGCACTTATGACAGCTGTTGGACAGACTCTAGAAGAAACAATGACAGTTCACCATGGACTTCATGCCACAAAGTTAAAAGAACCCAAACAGGAATTCCAAGTCCCAGTATGTAGCTGTTTTTGCTACAATAGGCTTCCCTCCTCCTACCCACAGCAAGGGAAAAATATAGGTTATACAGCCTGTAGTCATCAAGCCACCTCCAAGGGCCAGAGTTGTTCTATCAGAGAAGGGGAAGTCAGACATCAACAGAGCTCAAAAAGTGTAAGATTCAATGATGAGAAGCTGAGCCCAAGGTGCCTCCCAACCTCATCCCCCAAGAAGACTGTGACTCTGGTCTGTCCCTGCCATTATGGACCAAGGATTCCAGGTGCCCTAGTCCACCAACAACACTGTCCAAGGCACTGTCATCTTTGGGGAGGTGTCTTGCCTGCTCAACCATAAACTACTTCTCTAGTCTTTCCTTTAGAAGAAAAACATGTCTCCAAGAAAAAATTCAGTCCATGTAAAGAAAGTTTTTCTCAGCATATCCAAGATATTTAATGTTCCCCAATACATATTTTTTTCTCATAAGAGTATAGTGTAATGATTGCTGTCTATGCTGTACACTTTGTTTTCTAGAAGGGAGGGGCATGGAGGAGCATAGAGGGAGGAAGGAGAGTAGCATTGTAAGCTTGCTCCTTGTCTTGAGTCTCTTCATTTCACCTTATAATACGGTCATTACACAAACAAAAACTATGAGGTGGGAAAAAGCTATGAAGCCCACACAAAGGATTTGGTTCAACCAGTCTTTCTCCTGCTTCTACTCTACTTTGAACTTTATTCCGCTATAGCGGATAGGTTTACAGAGGCATGATAGAGCTAGACATTCCAACTGAGGCTTCAGGAAATTCAGAAGCAAGTGGATGGAAGTTTGGAGGGAATTAGGATACTGGGCTCTGAGTTTAGAAGCAGGAGAAATATGCCCCTGGATCTCTTGTTAGGCAATATACAATACCTATCCTTGAGAGCTCCTTCTCTCTATGACGAAGGCTGGGATTGACATATGCCCTATGAACCTCTTTGAGTTTAGCATTAATAAAGTGTACAGCATCACTTACCACCTCCTCTGCTCTTCCTACACTTTAGAGCAGAGCAAGGATCTGCTCTGTGTGTGTAGGTGGGGGAGGATTAGGGAGGCTGCTGAGGGCTGTGTTGACCCCTGTCCCATACAAATGTTCATGGTCACCTACCTTCCCCTCTATGTTAACCCCAGAGAAGTTTTAGATGAATAGAACAGGGCTGTGACTATGTACTATCTATCTGATGGTCATACACTGTGAAGCTAGTGTAAGATGTAGATGAAGATAAAAGGTTGTATCCAGGGAAGAAGGCAAAGTGGTATCAGGTGCCCATAACTGTGCAGTGAAAGAGAAGTCTCCTGACATACAGCCATCTAAAGGCCTAGAAGGGAAGAAAAGTTAAGAGTCCAGCAGCTCATCATGGCCCCACCCCAGGGTCTCTACCCTATTCCAACTCTAAGATCACAGACCTACAGAAAGCCCCTTAAGGTCAAAACAGAAGGTCAAACGTGTAGAATTAAAGCAAATCAGGGAAGATTAACACTATATTTAACAAGCTTATACATCACTTCTTGAGTTCTCAAAAGAATGATTTGACAAGGAGTGCTGTACTTAGTCACTCAGTCATGTCTGACTCTGTGACCCCATGGATTGTAGCACGCCAGGCTCCTCTGTCCATGGATATTCTCCAGGCAAGACTACTGGAGTGGGTTGCCATGCCCTCCTGGGGATCTTACCAAGCCAGGGATTGAACCCAGGTCTCCCATATTGCAGGCTAATTCTTTAGTGTCTGAGCCACCAGGGGAGTGACCCGTCCAAAATGAGGGGTGGGGTGCAGTCCAGGAGTGTTCCCTGCTCTGTCTCTAGCACAGGATTTCTTGTCCCCTGGCCCCCATTCATATAGGAAAGCAGGGAAATGAGGAAGAATTTCTCTAGAGTGATTAGGGGCATTCTGCCATGTGCAGGGTACACAGTGGACACAGCTCCCAGGAGTGTCTTTCCCATTGTGGAGAGTTTTGCTCCAGAATATGCCCCTGATTCAGATGGCAACAGAAATGGACCCCATCCCCCATACCTGTCAGACTTCTCAACACGTGGAACTGAGAGCTGGGGTGGTAAGGCAGAGTGGACACAGGACTGCTCACAACCCTGCTTTCTCCCTGGAGCCAGTTCCTGCCTCTGGGGTCTAATTTCCAAGACAGTCTCGAGAAATGGGCAGAGCAGTGAGAATGGAGCCAGGACTTGTGGGAGGAGTCGGAACTCAGGGCTGGAACCTGAGCCTAGCTGTTACTGGATCCTCTCCAGGGCACCCCGAAGTGAGCTCTGGGAATGTGGGGAACCTGAACACAGACCTCTATGGCTCCTGCCTGGAGGAGACAGGTGATGCTGATGGAATAGCAAGAAAACAGAAAGAAGCAAGTCCCTTTGCCCTTCTTTCACTGCTCAGTCTTCCATAAGGTACAGTAAGATCAGAAATGGAGAGAAACAAACAGAGACAATACACAAAGACTTTACAGAGACACCTCTCAAGAGAGACTTCTTGCACAGATACCTTCCACAGAGAGTCCAGACTGAAGCCTCACTCAGGGACCTCATGTCGCCTCACAGGCCCTCAGACAGAAACCTAGCACAGATTTAACACACTTCCCAGAGATACTTTCCAAAGGGACCTCATACAGAGACTTCACCCAGAAACCTCAAGTGGCCTCACCAGAGACTTCACATGGAAACCTCACAGAGAGTTCATTTAGAGCAAGAATGTAGGAGATCTCTTGTGCCCTAAAGAGACATCTTCCTGAAACCTTACACAGATAACCCATAGAGACTTGACACAAAGCCCTCACAGAGACCTCACATCTTTTCTTCAGGATCCATGACAAATCTTTCTTAGTGAATATGAAACCACTAGCAAATTGGCAGCATAAAAAGAGTATTATCTGTTGCGTTCCTTGAGATCCACCATTACTAAGTAGGGAAATGCTTGGGAAGTTTTGTTCTTTTGTAATGTTGTTGTCTCTGAACCAAAGAATTATACATTCCACATGTAGATTTGCAAAGTTAATTCTTAGGTGTTCCTTAGCTTGAGAACCACAAATTCTATTTTTTAATTTTTATTAGAAAAATGAAGAAAATGTTTATTTCTTAAAAACACACAAGTACTTGATTTACTTATTTTTTTTAAAAAATTATTGGAATTTAGTTAATTTACAATGCTGTGTTAATTTCAGATGTACAGCAAAGTGAATTAGTTATAATATACATATGTTCACTTTTTTAAAAGTTTTTTTTTTGCATATAGGCCATTACAGAGTATTGAATAGAGTTCCTTATGCTCTACAGTAGGTTCTTATTATCTATTTTATATATAGTAGTATGTATACTTCAACCTCAATGTCCCAGTTTATCCCTCCTCCACCCCTTATCCCCTAGTAACCATAAGTTTGTTTTCTACATCTGTGATTTGACTTCTGTTTTGTAAATAAGTTCATTTTTACCCTTTTTTTTAAGGAGAAACACAAATTTTAAGCACAACACTTTCAGTCTCCAATGAGAAAAATATTTGTCCAATTTTAATTATCATCCAGTCATGGTATCTTTCACGTTTTTTACTTAATTGGAGGTAAGACCTGAATTTAAGATGGCTTACTTATTTCTTTCAGAAACATAAGAAAAACCTTCAACAAATGGATTCTAGGAATGAAATAAATCAATAAAGAAACATCAGGACTCACATTCACTTCCCAGAGGACTTTGTAACTAGCACATTATTCTGCACATAACAGCTTGCAATGGGTTTGTGGAGTCTTGTTTCCTTCATTTTTTTTAGCAGGCCAGTAATCATATGAGGATTTTTCACAAGTCAAATTCTTGGCTATTAATATTCTATTATATTTTACTGGCAAAAATTCTGTTCCTCAATATTATTTTATTTCTTAAAATGTAGTAATGCCCTAAAATGGTATTAGACAATCCTAACACTCTGCTAACATACGTACAAGGATGGTCTATTAAGAATTCATTCTTAAATAATTCTAAGAAATGCACATTTTATAAAATATCAGTTGGGATCCATTTTATATTTATTATAGGGTTAAAAATATATTGCTTTAAAATTTTTTGAAGTATTATAAAATATATCACAGCCTATGCTTAAGATTATACACGTGGCCTAATAAAATCACTGAGGGAGGGATAACTTAATATCTGAATTGAAGGTAGTGTACATCTAATCTGCATTTGGTTTATAACAATGAATAGTGAAAAGCTTTCCTTGTTATCCCATACTTTCCCAAAGGATACACTTCTAATAGACTACTTATTTCTTATTGCTAATAAGCAACCTATTGTCCATGCCTTGGTAAAATCTATTGGGTTGGCCAAAAGGTTCATTCAGTTTTTTTCTGTACGATGGCTCTAGTAGTGCTTACTTGTCTGTGACTTCATTTAAAACAATTTTGTTAGATTGTGTTATGACAGCTGTCATATCAAAGTGCATTTAAGAAAAACACAATCAAAGTGGGTGAATTTTTATGTAGCCATTTTAATACTGAGAATAGAAAGAAAAAAGCAACATTTTTGGTACCCTAAAATGAACACACACTCTAAAATCTCCATTAAAAAAATAAAAAGAAGATGATGATAATGGCAGAAAGGGTGACTGCAGGATCAGCAGCAGAAAGAGCAGCAGCAGTATGCAACAAGTCAGGCTTTGCAACAAAGGTCTGAGATTTCCAGTGTGTGATTATAGCATATTGAAAAGCAGAGATATTACTTTGCCAACAAAGGTCCGTCTAGTTAAGGCTATAGTTTTTCCAGTGGTCATGTATGGATGTGAGTTGGACTGTGAAGAAAGCTGAGCGCAGAAGAATTGATGCTTTTGAACTCTGGTGTTGGAGAAGACTCTCGTGAGTCACTTGGCTGCAAGGAGATCCAACCAGTCCATTCTGAAGGAGATCAGTCCTGGGTGTTCATTGGAAGGACTGATGCTGAAGCTGAAACTCCAGTACTTAGGCCACCTCATGCGAAGAGTTGACTCATTGGAAAAGACCTTGATACTGGGAGGTATTGGGGGCAGGAGGAGAAGGGGATGACAGAGGATGAGATGGCTGGGTGGCATCATCAACTTCATGGACGTGAGTTTGAGTGAACTCTGGGAGTTGGTGATGAACAGGGAGGCCTGGTATGCTGTCACAAAGAGTCGGACCCAACTGAGCGACTGAACTGAACTAAACTGAACTGAATGAAGGTATCACCTGGGAACTTATTGAAAGGGAACTCTTCGATTTCTCCATCTTTGGGAGGTGCATTTTGCCCAGATCCCAAAGTGGGAGCTACTTCTTGGAGGCACACCTGAGATAGCACTGTGGTGTTGAGACCATCTGGACAATACACAGGACTGAACACAGTCTAATGAAAAAAAACAAACAAACATTATTTTTGGCATATTATGCTGTATTATTTCAAGCAAGGTAAAAATGCAACTGAAATGCAAAAAGACTTGTGCAACGTATGGAGAGTGAAAAAGCTGACTTAAAACACAACATTCAAAAAATGAAGATCATAGCATCTGGTCCCATCACCTCATGGCAAATAGATAGGGGGAAATGTGGAAACAGTGATAGATTTCATTTTTTCTTGGGCTCCAAAAGCACTGTGCATAGTGACTACAGCCACAAAAAAGGCACTTGCTCCTTGAAAGAAAAGCTATGACAAACCTAGACAGTGTATTAAAAATCAGAGACATCGTTTTGCTGACAAGGTCCACTTAGTCAAAGCTATGATTTTTCCAGTAGTCATGTGTTGTTGCCTCTTGAGAAATCTGTATGCAGGTCAGGAAGCAACAGTTAGAACTGGACATGGAACAACAGACTGGTTCCAAATAGGAAAAGGAGTACGTCAAGGCTGTATATTGTCACCCTGCTTATTTAACTTCTATGCAGAGTCCATCATGAGAAACGCTGNTGGGCGTGAGTCCGAACTCTGGGTGTTGGCGATGGACAGGGAGGCCTGGCGTGCTGCAATTCATGGGGTTGCAAAGAGTCGGATACGACTCAGTGACTGAACTGATCTGAACTGAACACATATGCATAAGCAAATAGATGTCTTACAAGTGTATCAGGGCCTGGAGAAAAGGGAACGCTCCTATAGATACAGTCAGACATGATGACTAAACAACAACAAAATAGAAAATATATTTGGTTCACCAGCCACCAATAACACATTGTATATCAATGTTACTACAATATGAAATAAAGGTTCATTTAAACAAGAATGCACAGGGGTACTTCCCTGCAGTCCAGTGGTTAAGATTCTGTGTTTTCCTGGATGAAATACGGGGAAAAAAATTATGATTGAAATTATATTCAGTTCAGTTCAGTTCAGTCGCTCAGTCGTTCTGACTCTTTGTGACCAGTGTATCAGGGCCTGGAGAAAAGGGAACGCTCCTATAGATACAGTCAGACATGATGACTAAACAACAACAAAATAGAAAATATATTTGGTTCACCAGCCACCAATAACACATTGTATATCAATGTTACTACAATATGAAATAAAGGTTCATTTAAACAAGAATGCACAGGGGTACTTCCCTGCAGTCCAGTGGTTAAGATTCTGTGTTTTCCTGGATGAAATACGGGGAAAAAAATTATGATTGAAATTATATTCAGTTCAGTTCAGTTCAGTCGCTCAGTCGTTCTGACTCTTTGTGACCCCATGAATTGCAGCACACCAGGCCTCCCTGTCCATCACCAACTCCCGGAGTTTACTCAAACTCATGTCCATTGAGTTGGTGATGTCATCCAGCCATCTCATCTCTGTTGTCCCCTTCTTCTCCTGCCCCCAATCCCTCCCAGCATCAGAGTCTTTTCCAATGAGTCAACTCTTCACATTAGGTGGCCAAAGTATTGGCGTTTCAGCTTCAGCATCAGTCCTTCCAATGAACACCCAGGACTGATCTTTAGAATGGACTGGTTGGATCTCCTTTCAGTCCAAGGAACTCTCAACAGTCTTCTCCAACACCACAGTTCAAAAGCATCAATTCTTCGGCACTCAATTTTCTTCACAGTCCAACTCACATCCATACATGACCCTTGGAAAAACCACAGCCTTGACTAGATGGACTTTTGTTGGCAAAGTAATGTCTCTGCTTTTGAACGTGCTGTCTAGATTGGTCATAACTTTCCTTCCAAGGAGTAAGCGCCTTTTAATTTCATGGCTGCAATCACCATCTGCAATGATTTTGGAGCCCAAAACATAAAGTCTAACACTGCTTCTGCTGTTTCCCCATCTACTTCCCATGAAGTGATGAAATTATATTATTCCCGAAAATTATACTATTTTCAGGAAAATGTATTAACATATTCTCATCTAAGGCAAGCTTGTCAGAAACACACAGAAAACTGCCATAGGAAATCACATTTAAGTTCAATCTAAAACATGACACAAATGAACTTATTTATGAAACAGAAAGAGATTCACAAATCCAGAAACTAATGGATGCCTGTGGGGATTTGGTTGTGGGTGTTGCCAGATGGGGGTAGAGGTTAAGAGATAAAAATCACTATGTATAATGTATGGAAAATAATAGGATATAGTATGGAGCAGAAAGAAATAAAGACATGACTTTGTAATATATTTAAAAGGTGTATATTCTAGTAAAATATTGAATCACTATGTTGTATTCTGAAGGCTATCAGCCCTGGGGTTTCTTTGGAAGGAATGATGCTGAAGCTGAAGATCCAGTACTTTGGCCACCTCATGCGAAGAGTTGACTTGTTGGAAAAGACTCTGATGCTGGGAGGGATTGGGGGCAGAAGGAGAGGGGAACGACAGAGATGAGATGGCTGGATGGCATCACTGACTCCATGGGCATGGGTCTGGGTGAACTCCGGGAGTTGGTGATGGACAGGGAGGCCAGGCGTGCTGTGATTCATGGGGTCGCAAAGAGTTGGACACAACTGAGCGACTGAACTGAACTGATGTTGTATCTCAAAGCAAACATATAATGTGAATCAACTGTGAGTGAGTGAGTGAGTGAAGTCGCTTAGTCGTGTCCGACTCTTTGAGACCCCATGGACTGCAGCCTACCAGGCTCCTCCCTCCATGGGATTCTCCAGGCAAGAGTACTGGAGTGGGTTGCCATTTCCTTCTCCAGGGGATCTTCCCTACCCAGGGATCAAACCCGGGTCTCCTGCATTCCAGGCAGACGCTTTAACCTTTGAGCCACCAGGGAAGCCTGAATCAACTGTACCTCAGTTGAAAAAGAAACAGTGAATGGATAGCTACAAACACAAGAAATAATCAAGGATGAAGTTTAGCAAAGTATAAATGGGTAATTTTCAGGAATAGAAATTCCTACCAAGGAATTAATTCGGATGAAATTACTAAGAATGTTCATTGGTTCACCCACTAGACAGAACAATATGAGGCTCTTCAAAAAATATAACATAGAAGTGCCTTAGGAAGCAGTAATCACATGCCTTGATACAGTCAGGGAAAAGCAACATGTTCAAAGACAAGAGTACTCTTGCCGTCCCTGCCAGACTAGTTTCCACAGCAAGGACACTGGTGTGACCTAAGTGTACAAGGACACAGAAATGAATAAAGAAAATGGGTTCTACACACACAATGGTATATTAATCAGTCATAAGGAACAATGAAACAATGCCATGTTCGGGCACAGGCAAGAAGGTAGAGATGATCATAGCAAGTGAAGTAACAGAGACAGGAGTGACAAATAGAATATGATGTAACTTCTAGGTGGAATCTAAAAATGGATACATATGTGCCGGGAGCAAGCACAGAAGATCCCACCCTTGAGAAGGTCATGAGGAGGAGACCTGACGAGCAAGGCGGACAGGACTCAAGGGACTCCCTGGACCTGCTCTAGCATCTACCCCAAACCAAAGTCTGTTTGTCTACTGTTTACTATATTATGCCTTTCACCAACTCTTCTGACATTAACAGGGGGCTATCCCCAATCACCTTTCTGTGGAGAAAATCAGCTTAGGGCTCTAGTTGATAAGTCTCCAGGGCATGAAAGGAGCATTTCAATTCAAACACCCCTGTTAGCATTCTAGCTTGCTTGGCAGGTTTATCCAGACTCTTGCAAGTATGGATATGATTGCACAAACCATGACACAGGAAGCCTAAGCATTCTAAAAATATAGAGCCCTTCAAGGGGTGAAAAAGTTTTACAAATATTGGTGAAGGGTTTCATTGTTGAGCCAATGCTTGCTGCCAAGTTCCCATATCCCTTATCCATTGTGCGCCTTGGAGTGCATTAGTTAATATAGTTGGAATGTAAGAAAAACAAGTAGTAGCCTTGGTATTAACCACATCAGACCTTTGAGCTAATAAGTTCTTTTTTTGTTGTTGTGACCCACTGC
This sequence comes from Aepyceros melampus, assembly GCA_006408695.1. Classification (NCBI taxonomy): domain Eukaryota; kingdom Metazoa; phylum Chordata; class Mammalia; order Artiodactyla; family Bovidae; genus Aepyceros; species Aepyceros melampus. Next base: position 95,176 of record SJXQ01004555.1, read on the forward strand.
ACCTTTGCTCCATGAGAATGTAACTCTGTTTAGTACTTTCTGAGGCTGACACAGATTAGAAAAAACACTTCAAGGGAAAACAAGTTTTCTGGTTGATCAACCTTTATCAAAAAAGGGTCATAAAATGTCAACAGGCCTCCAAGACCAGAAGATAATGTACACAACATAAGACCTTTGTTTATGGGAAAGGTATGCAGAAAAAATCCCGGTTTCGATAAGGGCAAAACTGCTGGAATGTTTGAGCTGACTCTGCATGACTGCATCTTTCATTTTCCTTTATGTACAAGTCAGGGTATAAAAGCCCCTTTTGAAAATAAAGTTATGGGCCTTGCTCACCGAAGCTTGGTCTCCTCGTGTCATTCATTCATTCACCAACACCATTCATCCTGAGGGTATCCCTGGACTCTGCTGAGGCTGGACCCCAGCACATATGAGCTCTCTGAGCCAAGATAAACAGTTCACAGACAGAAAAAACTCTTCTCACTTACTGTAGCAGAGAAGAAAGGTTTTGGAGTGAGCTACTTGACTAACATGTGCACACTTCTATTGAGAAAATAAGCTCCAAGGACCTACTAGGTAACACTAGGAATGATACTCTACTTTCTGTCACAATCTATACAGGAACAGCCCCTGAAATACAGCATGCACACATCAATGTATGAATGTGTGAGTGAATCAAGTGACTAAGAATTAAAAAAAAAAAAAAAAAAAACCCACTGCCTTGTAATTCACCTATATACTCAAGTTCAAATAACTGGATAAACACAATAAATATATAAACATATACTGACTCTATTCCCTTCATCCCATGGTTACCTTGGCTAGTATCACATCTCTGAAGAGTGGGCAGGCTTGGGTCCCAGAGCTGGATTGTTGTGGGGCTCAGGGTCCTGGGAGGATGTGGCAGGCAGTGTGACCCCACAATGTTGCTGGAGTGCCAACTGCCCGGTGCAGAAGCCCTCCATCTCTAGATACAGGTGAAGTAAATTAAGAGATTTGAATTAACATAGACACACATGTATATCCAATAGATGATGGGAAACAACCTGCTGAATAAGCAGATGGAAGTTTACTGAACACACTGTAATCACCTAGGTGGGAACAAGAACTTGAAAGAGAATAGATAAATGCTCATACATTAATGAATTAACTTTCTGTACACCCGAAACACACATAATATCAGAAATCACCTCGATTCCAATATAAAAATCACAAAAGAAATGACCCGGGCGGGGAGGGCGGGAGGCAATGTGTGGGGCTGAATAATGCTGCCGCCTTGTGGCCATTTTCTGTAACAATAGCTTGAAAAGCTGTGCTGATGGGCATCAAGTGTTTTCAAGACCAAAGGGTCTGTAAGTCAAAAACAGGTGATCTCAACAAACGTCCTAGGCGTGGTCATCAGAAAAGAATTCAAAACAGGGCCAAGTTACAAGAAGCCACCTCAAGAGGTAACATGAACTCACCCTTGAAAAGAAATCACATGAAAAGAGGTCAATTTAACAAAATATTAGAATGCAAATCGAAACCACAGGAACTCGACAAACACTATCTGATGGTGAAGGTGTGGAGAAAAGGGAGTATTCCTCCTCTGATGCTGGGAATATACATTTGTAACAGACACTATGAAGGATCGATTAAAACTAAGAAAATGAGAATGAGGTTAGAACACTCTCTAACACCATACACAAAATTAACTCCAAATAATAAAGATCTCAAGGTCAGGAGGGAGTCTATGAAAGTCTTAAGGAAAACATATGCAGGACACTGGATGATATAAACTACAAGGTCTTTGGGGGTTTGGATGACATTACAAGGTCTTTTGGAATCCATCTCCTAGAGCCATGAGAAATAAACCAAAAACAGCAAAGCATTACCTACTTCAATTTCAAAGCAGGTGTCCAGGAAAGGAAACCTTAAGGAATGAAGAAGGCAGCCCAGAAGATGAAGAAATATTTGCAAACCAAGATATCCACAAGGAGTTCATCTCCGAAACCAGCAAGCAACTCACAATTTGGTCGTATTTAAATAAAATTTATTCTGTAAAAATATTGAATCATTATGTTGTATTGCAACACAAATATGTTAATAGACTATGCTTCAATTGCAAAAAATATTTGATATAGAGCTACAAACACAAAACAAAAACAAGAAGAAAAAAGAAACAAATGAAAATGGAAAACTTTATACAACAGAAAAAACCAATTGAGAAATTACTTTGGATGAGATTATTATAAATTACATAAACTAGATTTACTGCTTTAATCTTTGCTTCACAAAGAACTAGTCAAGAGAGGCCAAAGAATCTACCAACAAGATAAATATGGACAAGGAAGTGATGCAAAAGTCACATTTTACCAAGCCCATGTTCTGATAATGAGTACCTTCATAAGATGCATAAAAATGATGATTTTTTAAAAAACAATTCAAAAGGTGTTAACTCTGAAGATGTATTTCCCATATTTTTATCTAAGCCTCAATTTTTCTGGATGAAATGTGTAGAATTTCCTATTTAAGGCAGGAAATTCTGCACCTCATTTTCCTGAATGAAATATGGGGAGTTTCACACTTCAGGCAGGAAAATCTGCACCTCAATTTTCCTGCATGAAGTATGGAGAATTTGACAGTTTCTTGCAGGAAAATATGCACCCCAATGTTTTTGGATGACGTATGGAGAATTTCATATTTCAGGCAGGAAAATCTGCATCCCAAGTTTCCAGGTTGAAATATGGAAATTTTCATATTTCAGGCAGAAAACTCTACACTCCAAGTTTCTGGGCTGAAATATAGAAAATTTCATATTTCAGGTAGTAAACTCTGCACCACAGGTTTTGGGCTAAAATATGGAAAATCTCATACTTCAGGCAGAAAACTCTGCGCCCCCAGTTTCCGTGCTGAAATATGGAGACATTCACAATGTACCATTTCATGAGAAAAGAGGTCAGGAGAGGGTGTTCTGTGAGTGTTGACTGCCATACCTGTTGTTACTCTGATTAGTGAATCTGTCCTGTCAGAGGACTTCCCAGGAAGTGGCAAGCAACCTGTTTCTTTCAGAAAACAGAAAACTAGACCAAAGCTGTTGCTATAATGAATAGAGAAGTGAACCGGTGTGATTTTCTAGCAGGACTGAGGCTGCAACTACTGACCTCTCACAGTTGGAAAATAATTATTTAGCCATTAGACCCCAGGTCTCAGGTTTTTAAAAAACCATATTTTCCTACATTGTAAAGAGCTTTGTAAAACACATGTAGGAAACTGTACCACTCCATGAGAAAAGAGTTCAGGGAAGAATGTTCTGTGTTCTTTGAGTGTTGACTGCCATAGCTGCTGTTACGCTGATTAGGTGAAACTGTACTGTCAGGTGACTTCCCAGCAAGAGGTGGCAAGCAGCCTGTTTCTTTCTTTAAACTCAGAAACTTTTCCAAAGCTGTTTGTGAATGAAGAGAAAAATGAACCAGTGTGGTTTTCAGGCAGGTTGAGGCTGCAATTATAGAGCTTCTACAGGTGGAAAATATTGCTTTTACCATAAGGGCACAATTCCCAGGTTCACAAAGGCATGTTTCTGGCTGTTCAGAGTTGTGTAAAGACACAGGTAGGACACACTGTACCATTCCAATTGACATAAGATGTCAGGGGAGAGTGTTCTTTAAAGGTTGACTGCCAAACCTGTTGTTACCCTGATCAGAGAATCTGTCCTGTCAGACTTCCCAGCAAGAAGTGGCAAGAAGTCTCTTTCAGAAAACTCAAAAACTAGACCAAAACTGTTGTTATAATGAAGATAGACATGAACCAGTGTGTTTTTCTGGCCAAATCGAGGCTGCAATTATTCCGTTTTCACAATGAGAAAACACTTTTGCTATCAGGCACCAATTCCCAGGTTCACAAAAACATGTTTCCCTGCATTTTCAGAGTTCTGTAAAGACACTCCTATGAAACGATGTACCATTCCTTGAGAAAAGATGTCAGGGGATAGTGTTCTATGGGTGTTGACTGCCATACCTGCTGTTACTCTGATTAGGTGAAATTTTACTGTCAGGTGACTGCCCAGCAAAAAGTTGGAAGCATGCTTTTTATTTCAGAAAACTCAACATTGTGAACAAAGCAGTTGTAATGAAAAGAAAAATGAAGAAGTATGTTTTTCTTGCATTTAAGGCTGCAGCTATGCAGCTTATACTGGGGGAGATACTTCTTTTGCCATACGTTCCCAGTTCCCAGGTTTACAAAATCATGCTTTCCTGTAGTTTCAGAACTGTGTAAAGACCTCATAGGATACAGTGTGCCATTCCATGAGAAAACAGGTCAGAGGAGAGTGTTCTGTGAGTGTTGAGTGCCATACCTGCTTTTACCCTGATTAGGTACTGCTGTTACTCTGAAATGGTGCTGTTATGAGACTTCCCAGCAAGAAGTGACAAGCAGCCTTTTTTTTTTTTTTTCTTTCAGAAAACGTCAAAATTTGACAGAAGCTGTTGTATTGAAGAGAAAAATGAACCAGTGTGTTTTTGTGGCAAGTCTGAGGCTGGAATTATCCAGCTTACAAAGGTGAAAAATATAACTTTTATCATAAGGGCCCAGTTCCCAGGTCACAAAAGCATGATTCCTGGCTGTTTCAGAGTTGTGTAAAGACACACCTATGACACACTGAACCATTCCATGAAAAAGGTTGTCAGGGCAGTGTTCTGTGAATGTTGACTGCCATATCTGTTGTTACCCTGATTAGGTGATTCTGTACAGTCAGACAACCTCCCAACGAGAAGTGGCAAGCAGCGCGTTTCTTTTGGAAAACTCAAAACCTTAACCAAAACTGTTTCTGTCATGAAGAGAAAATGAACCAGTGTGTTTTTCTGGCAGGTTTGAGGCTGGGATTATCCAGCTTATAAATGTGGAAAATACAACTTTTATCATAAGGGCCCAATTCCCAGTTTCACAAAAGCATGTTTCCTGGCAGCTTCAGAGTTGTGTAAAGACACACCTAGGACACCCTGTACCATTCCATGAGAAAAGATGTCAGGGGAGATTGTTCTCTGAGAGTTGATTTCCATACTTGTTATTCTCACTAGGTGAAATGATACTGTCAGGTGACTTCCCTGCCTGAAGTTGGAAGGAGCCTGTTGCTTTCATAAAACTCCAAAACTTAACCAAAGCTATTCGATTCATGGGGTCGCAAAGAGTCGGACACAACTGAGCAACTGAACTGAACTGAACTGATTGCTTTAATGAGAAAAATGAAACAGTGTGTTTTTCTGGCAGCTTTGAGGCTGAAACTATGCAGCTTTCACAGTGGGAAAATACTTCTTTTGCCATCAGGCCCCAATTCCCAGGTTCACAAAATCATGTTTCCCTGCAGTTTCAGAATTGTGTAAAGACACTCCTAGGACACACTGTACATTTCCACGAGAAAATAGGTCAGAGGAAAGTGTTATTTGAGTGTTGACTGCCATACTTGCTGTGACACTGATTAAGTGAAACAGCAGTCATGGTACTTCCCAGCAAGACGTGGCAAACAGCCCGTTTCTTTCAGAAAAATAAAAAACTCAACCAAAGCTGTTGCAATGAAAGGAAAAATGAGCCAGTGGGTTTTTCTGGCAGGATGAGGCCACATATTTCAGCTTCCTAAGGTGAAAAATACAGGTTTTAGCATCAGGGCCCAATTCCCAGGTTTACAAAAGCATGATTCCTGGACATATTGTACCATTCTGTGAGAAAAGATGTCAGGGGAAAGTGTTCTGTGAACAAACTGACTTATAAACGCACACTCAGAATGGAACTCATTCATAAGTAGGGGACTTACTGTAATATATAAAGCTTAACTAGGACTAGAAATTCAGAAACTATGAAAGAAGAGACAGGCATATTTAAACATGTAAAGAAAAATTACTTGTGAATGAGAACTATCATATACAAAGTCAAGAGACAATAAGTTTTTTTTTTAACTTACTACATTTAGTATATAAAGAGCTGTAACATACTGACAAGACAATCCAAAAAGCAAAATTTATGAACAGTTTATAAAGACAACCTGAAAATTAGCAAAGTGGTGAAGGAACTTTTAAACAGGTATTTCAATGTGTCCATTAAAATAAAACTAGTTATCACTTTGAAATCATAAAATTCCTCAAGGTTAAAGAATAATAGCTACTTTTAATAGAGGGGAAGGGCACATTTTTATACTATTAGAATTATGAAATATTAGTCTTATTCAAGAGAAATCTGGCAACCTCTGTTAAAATAAGAAAACACAATTCAATCCATCAATCTCATTTTTACAAGGGAAAAGAAGGCTCTGGTAGGTAAGAGCATGATTATGCTGTCCTCTAACGTGTTTTCTGTGCCACCTCTTGAGGATGGTGGATCAGTTTTCCTTGTGGCAAAGCTGTCAATAAACAGTGGCAAGTGGCTGAAAAAAATATGGCATGTTCACACCATGGGCTCTTCAGCTGGTTAAAAGTACTATTGACTGCAAAAGATGCAAAAATGCATGTATAATTCTATATTAAGATAATGAAAACACACATGAGTGAAGTCGCTCAGTCGTGTCTGACTCTTTGGGACCCCGTGGACTGTAGCCTACCAGGCTTCTCCATCCATGGGATTCTCCAGGCAAGAATACTGGAGTGGGTTGCCATTT
>SJXQ01004556.1:0-81290 GCA_006408695.1 Aepyceros melampus
TATTTGTGCAGTTTTCATCATTTAAATTAACAAAATGCTAGAAGAAGGGAAAATTTATGAAACTGAATATTCTACTTAGTTGAGGGCTCAGTAGAAAACATTTTATTTTTCACTGCTTGTTTTCTGAATTAGAGAGTATAGCCATTTTCCTGCATTAGTGGGATAAATACAAATTGCTTAGTAGCAAAAGGACATCTAGAGATTTTCACAGGTTGACTAGTTATATGTAGAAGTCTTTCACAAATATAATTAATACCTAAGTTTTAAGTCATACCTTTGTGTGTGTGTGTTCCTAATCAGACTCATCTCAGTGCGATACAAATATGAAATTATTTTATCTTACCACTACCTCAAGTCATACTGTGTTGAATTGCTATTTTCTGTCATTTTTCGTCAGATAATACAATTTTCCAGTATTTTCTTTTTTGGCAATGCTGTGCAGCATATAGGATTTTAGTTCCCCAACCAGGGGTTGAACCTGTGCCCTGTGAATTGGGAGTGTAGAATTTAAACCACTGAACCACCACTAAAGTCACTCCAGTCATTTTTGATCTATTCAGTTTAATATTCCAAGTTCAAACTATTTACATTCTTTCTACTTTTCACCCTCTTGAGGCTTGCACCAATATCCTTACTATCTGAGGAAGGTATGAAGAATGATTCTGGTTCTGAGATACCTGCTTTATCTTTTTTATTGAAAGTGTACTTCTTATATGTGTTAGAGATAAGATATTATATTCTGATGATACACATTTATTGAAAAGTGAAAATTCTCCCATGTATTTGTCTTTTAAAGGATTTTATCTTTTAACTATGAAGTGAGTCTTTTATGTACATATATATATGTGTGTGTGTGTGTGTGTATATAATTTATTATATACTGGTAGAAGTAGTATAATTTATTATACAATTTATAATTTATTATACAATGGTAGAAGGACCAAATAAACCTCAACCTCAGATGCATTTATTCCTGGCTCTGGTGTCCACCAGTGGAGGAAGATGAGAAGAAACAGGTCTTTTACTTCTCATCGTTTGCTGTAACTTTTCCGAGTACGTCTACATTATCAAAACCCCTCCTGGGTTTCTCTCTGTACATTGTATCACACAACAAAACCTGTTTTTCAGCAGTAACTAATCTCATAGGATTTCTAGTTCTCAAAGACTCTACAGTCCTAGTCTAAGGGAAAAAGAATACCCACAGGATTCCAAGAAAGTTGAAAAGGCCTAGGGAAAAATATGACATTGGAAAAGATGGACTCTCACCCTGGAATTTCAACAAGAAATGTCTGAGTTCAAGAGAACCCTGTGTATTAAGTAATACAATTTAGAACAAATGTGAATGCCCATGTAATCCTCTGAGAACTGGTGTTATTTTAATTATCTATGATTATTACTAAGAGCTGACTCATTGGAAAAGACCCTGATGCTGGGAAAAATTGAAGGCACAAGGAAAAAGGGGTGGCAGATGATAAGATGGTTAGATAGCATCACTGACTCAATGGATATGAATCTAAGCAAACTCCAGAAGATAGTGGAGGACAGACGAGCCTGGCTTGCTACAGTCAATGAGGCCACAAAAAGTTGGACATGACTTAGTGACTGAACAATAACAAATGATTCATTCTACATAGTTTGTGAATGTTTACCACACCAATTGATTTTGTATATTAAAACAACTAATACATTTTAAAAATTACATTTGTAGGAAGCACTGAGTGCAAAATGCTGTTTTATACCCAAACATCATGCTGTAAAATAGTTATTGTCCACATAACTAAACAGATATAAGATTAATTTATTTCACATCATTGTGACAATAAACAAAATAAATAAATATGTGCCAAAGACATCACATTTACTATTCTAGACCAATTGGCTGTTTCTAGAGCAACAGCACCTGACTCCAGTACTCTTGCCTGGAAAATCCCATGGACAGAGGAGCCTGGTAGGCTGCAGTCCATGGGGTCGCTAACAGTCAGGCACGACTGAGTGACTTCACTTTCACTTTTCACTTTCCTGCATTGGAGAAGGAAATGGTAACCCACTCCAGTGTGCTTGCCTGGAAAATCCCAGGGACGGGGGAGCCTGGTGGGCTGCCTTCTATGGGGTTGCACAGAGTTGGACACGACTGAAGCGACTTAGCAGTAGCATCAGTAGCAACAGAGTATAATTATCTCCTCCCAACAAACTTATAAACAACAAAGAAAATGCATTCCAAATGAAGTAAGGCCACTTTCAGAGATTCAGCATCCATAACTCAACATCTATACACTTCATCAGTACTAAAAGGAAAAGGATAAAGTACTTTAAAATTTCGTGTCTATTACAGGTATGCTGCTGCTGCTGCTGCTGCTGCTAAGTCGCTTCAGTCGCGTCTGACTCTGTGCGACCCCATAGATAGCAGCCCACCAGGCTCTCCTGTCCCTGGGATTCTCCAGGCAAGAACACTGGAGTGGGTTGCCATTTCCCTCTCCACAGGTATGCTGACATCATTTAAATCCTGCAATTAGATGACTGAGGTCCACACTTTTCTACTACTAGCTGTTGGCCAGGTAGTTCTCATCTCCTAGATTCTAACTTACTGTGTAGCTCCCAAAGGCAATTCAAAAACTACACATTTACTTTCTTTAAGGCTACCCTGCAGAGAAGGCAATGGCACTCCACTCCAGTACTCTTCCCTGGAAAATCCCATGGACGGAGGAGCCTGGTAGGCTGCAGTCCATGGGGTTGTGAAGAGTTGGACACGACTGAGAAACTTCACTTTCACTCTTCACTTTCATGCATTGGAGAAGGAAATGGCAACCCACTCCAGTGTTCTTGCCTGGAGAATCCCAGGGATGGGGGAGCCTGGTGGGCTGCCGTCTATGGGGTCACACAGAGTCAGACACGACTGAAGCCACTTAGCAGCAGCAACAGCAGCAGCAAGGTTACCCTGAGCACATCTCTCTGACTTTCTCTTCTGCTACTACTTGGGGAAAACTCTGCTTTTAAAGAGCTCTTATGACTTCGTTAGACTCATCTAGAATATCTCCGTTTTAAGGTCAATTTGTTAGTAACCTTAATTATTACAGCAACAGCACTTCTGCCACATAAGGTTACATAAGTATGGGACTAAAACCAAGCAAGCAAAGTCACAAGAACCATCTTAGAATTTTGCCGACCACAATGAAATAGTAAAGCTACTTCATAATAGACAGATATTAAATTTTTTTGAACACATCTTTTCTCAGAGCAGTTCATTCATATCACTGCTTACATTTTCTTGCTTAAAACATATTCTGTTAAAATTTTCTGAAACATTTTCATAAAATGCAGTGATAAAACTAGCACATGAAGGTTCTTCAGTGGATAAGAATAGCTGGATGGACTGACAAAATTTGGGATCCTTTCTAGATTTATGTGCATTGGATATTTATGATTAATATTAAAACATGCATAAGCTATTTCCTATAGGTCATACACAACACTTATTGGTCCAAAGCAGCAAAAACAATACATTTGACACTAATCATATGTGATCGAAACTATCTACCTATTGTGTGAAATAAATGTCAAGCTAACTCTGATCTATTTTCACACACAAATATTGCCTTATTTTATGTAGAGGTTCTTCCAAAGCATACAAACAGATGGGTTGATTTAGAAAGCTTTGCCTCATCCAGGAAAATTAGGTTCTATCCAGATGGACATACAAGCTTCAGTGCCAATATTGTACCTTTACCATATGGAGAGAAAAGTTAATGGCAATGGAAACTATGTTCTGCTTCATACTTTAACACAGATAATATTTGATTACTTGTTCATACTCATTAACTCCTGTCACTAGAGAACTGGGGAATAGGAAATCCTATAAATAAAGTATTAAAAACAGTAATTTTGAGATTCCTAGCCAGTTCATAATTAGAAAAAGGCATATTAGTTCTTTATATTTTTTCAAGATTATACAACTTTGAATATGTAAAACAAATTAATCAACTTGTATAAATTATATGGAGAATTCTAATGACTATCAATTTACAAAGTAGAAACATTCACAAACATGACCTACAACTGACAATTGCCTAGTTAAGGCACAGTGTCAAAATTCTATAAATCTCTTATAACTCATAGTGAATTCCTGGTGGAAATTAAACTATGAATTAGGTCCAGCAATGAGAAAGGTACATACTATTTTTTTACTACAAAGTTCAGTTTTTAAAGAGGAATGGGTTGAAAATTTTACTTCTTGATGGAAACTTCTATCACCAACATATCAGTCTTTAATAATTCTTATAATTTTTCTCCAATAATTCATTTATACTAAAGATGAAACCATTTGATTGTAGTGTTTCATGAATCTATTAAGGGAAAAAAACAGAAAATATTAATATTAAGGTAACTTTAATACCAGAAGAATTGCTTTATTGATTGAAAAGGAATAATTTTGATGTAACTCCAAGTGCAGTAAAACTACAGTGCATATTAAAACCATAAATATGCAGATATTATTTCAATAATGCATTATATCTTTGATAATTTGATCTTTTATTTCTTATATGTTTACATTTGGTTATTTTTTCTAACAGAAAGTGATGAGTGAATTCTAACTGCATTTATTGTGCATGTGAGTGCAAAATACCTTTGTCTTTTTGATTTGGACTTTATCTATAATTGACAAAGTTGGGAGAACAAGCTCTCCAAAAGTTATGTATTCTGTTTTAAAATCAAAACAGTTTTCAAGTTTAAAAAAAAAAAAAAAAACCTCTAAGAAACACCAGACAACAGATCGTTAATCATAGAACACTAGGATTTCATTTTTCGTGTAGAAACAAATCACATCTGTCCTTCTAGTTAGTCATTGAGTTTTTCATTTTATGAAATGAAGCAAAGCTATTATGTCTTATAGTCAGATAAAGTCAACTATCAGAGTCTCTTAAAACTGCTTTGAATACTTAGAATAACACATCTCTGATATTTTCAAGATATATAGTGATGAGCTAGAGAAATGCTCATTATACTACTGATTCCAAAAAAGAAATAGAACCCATGACAAATATTTTTCTTTGGAAAATAATGAATTGTTTGTGAACAGTACATTTTGATGGCAAGAGTATAGTGAAAGCCAACATTGACACTGAAGAGGAAATACTTTCTGATATATGTGAGCTTTAATGACTCTCTCAGAGATTCACAGAGTTCCCAAAATCTGTAAAATTTTAGGTCATATACTTAAATGTAGTGGCAGTAAATATAAATAATCATTTTATTGTAACTATGCACATATTTAAACAATAATGATAATTGTGTGTTGTATGTATATGTTGTTGACTCTATCACAGTGAAACAAAGGGAGCAGAGGAGCAGGGTTGGAACTTTTCAACTAATATATTAATATAATGATATTGTACTAGTCACTGATTCTGTTTTAATGTCCAATACTAATCTGAAAAATAGAAATAATAATGCTGACCTTCCTGCCTTGTTGAGAGAATTAATTGGAATTATATAGATGGCAATTAACAGTGCTTAAAATACATCAATAAACATACATACTACATCAGAATCTCACTATATATGTTATAAGTAAAATTAGTTTTATTTGTGCCCAATAATATATACAGTGTTTCTTAAAAATAAACACCTAAATATTGTAAATTCATTAGCCTCCAATTAAAATAAATTTAAATTAAAAAAATAAAAGTCGATTAAAATTTAAAAAAAGTAAACAAACACCTAATCCTATTCTTTGTGATGGTAGGACACAAGTTACTCCAATGTCTAGTTTGTAGTTTGGGATTGAATCCCTAAACCAGATAACAATAACAAAATTCCTCTGCTCTTTGAAAAGGGCTTAAATTAGGTTATGCAAACACCAGTATACTTCTTTCATAATCAGTAATGTAGCTATAGAGAGCAAACTCTATTCCTCAACTAATATTACAGCATGAAGCACACTTCCCACCTCAGTGCTGGCCTAATTCATTCTAGATTGTAAAAGCACAGGGGAACACTACTATATATGTAAATACTGGTGAATAACTGGAAGACGTAAGATCATTGTTAGTGAAGAAAAGAATGATCTTAGGTCTACCAGTTATTCACCATTGCTCTGTGCCCTGTAGAAGCAGTATGACTCATTCCAGTGGGAAGGTCCTTATACAGTACCTCCTGAATCATTCTACCATAAAATACATCTTACAGATTAAATACTCTGAATATGTTTTGATCTTCTATGTAGTAGCACTTATGACTATATGATTTAGATAAAGTACGTGACAATCCAGTGCCCTCAAAGGGCACAACACAGAATATGACTAGTGTTGTAGTTAGTATTCATTTTGATCAGATGAATTAAACAATCAGTGTTCTAGGTCATAAAAGATGTGTTGTTCAGTTGCTTACTGGTGTCTGACTCTTTGTAACCCCATGGACTGCAGTATGCCAGGCTTCCCTGTTATTCACCATCACCTAGAGCTTCCTCAAACTCATGTCCATTTAAATGGCTTGAACCATCTTGACCTCTATCATCCCCTTCTTCTTCCTTCAGTCTTTCCCAGCTTCAGGGTCTTTCCCAGTGAGTCAGTTGTTCACATCAGGTGGCCAAAATATTGGAGCCTCAGTTTCAGCATCAGTCCTTCCAATGAATATTCAGGACTGGCTTCCTTTATGATGGATTGGTTGGATCTCCTTGCATTCCAAAGGACTTTTTTAGAGTCTTATTCAACACCACAGTTCAAAGCATCAATTCTTTGGCGCTCAACCTTCTTTATGGTCCAACTCATATACATCCGTACACGACTACTGGAAAAACCATAGCTTTGACTAGATGGATCTTTGTTGGCAAAGTAATGTCTCTGCTTATGCTCTCTAGGTTGGTCATAGCTTTTCTTCCAAGGAGCAAGTGTCCTTTAATTTCATGGCTGCATGCACCATCTGCAGTGATTTTGAAGTCCAAAAAAATAAAGTCTCTCACTGTTTCCATTGTTTTCCCATCTATTTGCCTTCAAGTGATGGGATCAGATGCCATGATCTTCATTTTCTGAAAGTTGAGTTTTAAAGCCAGCTTTTTCACTCTCCTCTTTCCCTTTCATCAAGACACTCTTTAGTTCCTCTTCACTTTGTGCCATAAGATTTGTGTCATCTGCATATCTGAGATTATTGATATTTATCCTGACAACCTTGATTTCAGCTTGCTCTTCATCCAGTCCAGCATTTCTCATGATGTACTCTGCATATAAGTTAAATAAGAGGGTTACAGCATATATCCTTGATGTACTCCTTTCCCAATTTGGAAACAGTCGTTTGTTCCATGTCTGGTTCTAACTGTTGCTTCTTGACCTGCATACAGATTTCTCAGGAGGCAGGTCAGGTGGTCTGGTATTCCCATCTCTTTAATAATTTACACAGTTTGTTGTGATCCACTAGTGTAGTCAATGAAGCAGAAGTAGATGCATTTCTGGAATTCTCCTGCTTTTTCTATAATCCAACTGATGTTGGCAATTTGATCTCTGGTTCCTCTGCCTTTTCTAAAACCAGCTTGAACATCTGGAAGCTCTCAGTTCACATACTCTTGAAGCCTAGTTTGGAGGATTTTGAGCATTACTTTGATAGCATGTGAGATGAGTGCAATTGTGCAGTAGTTTGAACATTTCTTTGATACTGCCTGTCTTTGGGATTGGAATGAAAACTGATCTTTTCCATTCCTGTGGCCACTGCTGAGTTCCAAATTTGTTGGCATATCGAGTGCAGCCCTTTAACAGCATCATCTTTAGGATTTGAAATAGCTCAGCTGGAATTCAGTCACCTCTATCAGAGAATATTTAGAGATTAATGTTGATTCCAATAACCTCTCTTGAGAGAAAGTTGATTAGAGTTGGATCTTGGAAAATGGTTACAATTTAGATATGTGAAAGAACTAAGAAGTTAATTTGAAGGAAGAATTTGAGTACAGTGAGGGACCATTCACTTTTGAAGGTGAATTCTGAGTTCTGTGATGAAACATTCTGCCTAATCCTGAGACTTTATGTTAGGTATGAATGATATAGTTTGTTAATATGGAGAAAAAGACTTAGAAACAGGTAGAATTCTGAAAATGTAACTTTACATTCAATAAGAATGAATTATAGGATTTTGAAATATGAAACTGATGAAAACAATACTTAGAATGCCATCTCAATGGCATAGTTTTGAATACAAGGATACTAAGGGAATGAACTGGGGAAAGTCATTTTCATAAATCAAATGTAATGTGATAAGAATATAAGCTAAAGTAAAAAAAGATGAAAGTTGCATTTAAAATTATTATATAGACTGAACTAATGTACAAGGAGTTTGAGTAATCTAATTAGATGGGAGACTAAAATTGAGAATCCAGAAAACCTGACCCCCTGCACATGATATTTTCCATTAAATAAAAAATATCCTATGATGAGTGGTATCATCTGAATATCTGAGGTTGTTGATATTTCTCCCAGGATCTTGATTTTGGCTTGGAGTTCATTCAGTTTTGAACCCTGTTGTTTGAACAGTTCATGTCCAGTTCTAAATATTGCTTCTTGACTTGCATACATGTTTTTCAGGAGGCACATAAGGTGGACTGGTATTCCCATCTCTTAAAGAATTTTCCACAGTTTCTTGTGATCCACATAGTCAAAGGCTTTAGTGTAGTCCATGAAACAGAGGGTTAAGTAATTCAAATTAAATAAGACATATCATGTGGATATGCATTGTAGACATCCTGACAAGTAATATGTTTTTAATATATCTGTATTTATTTCTCTTCCTTCTTCCTTCTTTCCTTCCTGTTTCTCTCCCTCATTTCCTTCCTCTTTCCATTAGATTGAGAATAACACAGAATCAAGAAAAGCTATTTAACTTATTTTGTGGCACTAGTACTTCACAGACAAGCATAGTAGCTGCAACATGGTAGTCATTTCGTAAAGATTATAGGATGAAAAATTGAATTAACTAATGACGAAGTCACTGATAAACAAGCGTTAAGAGACACGTGTACCCCAATGTTCATCGCAGCACTGTTTATAATAGCCAGGACATGGAAGCAACCTAGATGTCCATCAGCAGATGAATGGATAAGAAAGCTGTGGTACATATACACAACGGAGTATTACTCAGCCATTAAAAAGAATACATTTGAATCAGTTCTAATGAGGTGGGTGAAGCTGGAGCCGATTATACAGAGTGAAGTAACCCAGAAAGAAAAACACCAATACAGTATACTTACACATATATATGGAATTTAGAAAGATGGTAATGATAAACCTGTACGCGAGACAGCAAAAGAGACACAGATGTATAGAACAGCCTTTTGGACTCTGTGAGAGAGGGAGAGGGTGGGATGATTTGGGAAAGTGTCAGTGTAACATGTATGATATCATAAGTGAAACGAATCGCCGGTCTAGGTTTGATGCAGGATGCAGGATGCTTGGGACTGATGCATGGGGATAATCCAGAGAGATGGTGTGATGGGGGAGGGAGAAGGTGGGGGTCAAGATTGGGAGTTCATGTACACTCATGGCTGATTCATGTCAAACTATTGTAAAGCAAAACAAACTAAAAAATAAAAATAATTTTAAAAAATAAGTAATTTCTGCCCAAGTTTGGAGAGTAAATCTAGATGGTGACATTTTGCTCTAAACAGAATGTGTATATTTTGCTCCAAACAAAATCTATATGATGAGTTCAATAACCAAGAAATTGTAGAGAAAATCTTTTCTAAAATATTTTTTTTGTTTCTGAAATGTTAGAACTTTCTGAACAAAGAAATTGGAATATATGTTTTAAGGACAAATTTTGGAAGTTACAGGTGATTAGATGGCTCTGAGAATTCCAGAAAGATTTACCTTCCCAGAGGTTTTTATTTACATATCAGTGGGGAGCAAACCTTGAACCAGGGAAACATATTAAGAGTTATAAACCCTGAAATGTTTATCTCACCTACAGAGATATTTATCTAAATAAATATTCAAGAGCCTTCCCCTTCTCTTTCTAAAGATAATTTATTCACATTAGGGGGATAGGTTCTGTTCTGTCCCAGTAACAGAGCATGGTGGCTAGACATACCATATATAAACTTCCAGATTCTTGATATCAGGATTACTCTCCCTTGCTGTAAGAAAACACCCTTTTGGGCTTATAAAGAACTATCTGGCTCAAAACATCTTCCCAGAAGGGGATGAGTGAGGGTGTATTTATTGCTCCAAATATATAATAAATCTGTCCCATTCCAAAATTTTTGCTTGCATTCAGGATAATATAGATAAATGAGCCAATTGCTTGCATTCAGGATAATATAAATAATAAATAAATAAAGAGATCAAATTACCAACATCCATTGGATCATCAAACAAGCAAGAGAATACCAGAAAAACATCTACTTCTGCTTTATTTACTACTCCAAAGCCTTTGACTGTGTACCTCACAAAAAACTGGAAAATTCTGAAAGAGATAGGGATACCAGACCACCTTACCTGCCTCCTGTTAAACCTGTATGCAGGACAAGAAGCAACAGTTAGAACTGGACATAGAACAACAGACTTGTTCCAAATTGGGAAAGGCGTATTTCAAGGCTATATACTGTCACCCTGCTTATTTAACTTGTATACAGAGTACATCATGAAAAATTATGGACTGGTTGAAGCACAAGCTGGAATCAAGACTGCTGAGAGAAATATCAATAACCATAGATGACACCATCCTTATGGCAGAAAACGAAGAAGAACTAAAGAGCCTCTTGATGAAAGTGAAAGCAGACAGTGAAAAAACTGGCTTAAAACTCAACGTTCAAAAAAATGAAGATTGTGGCACCAGTCCCATCACTTCATGGCAAATAGATGGGGAAACAATGGAAATGGTGAGAGACTTTATTTCTTGGTGCTCCAAAATCACTGCAGATGGTGACTGCAGCCATGAATTAAAAGATGCTTTCTCCTTGGAAGAAAAGTTATGACCAACCTAGATAGTGTATTAAAAAGCAGAGACATTTATTTGCCAACAAAGGTCCATCTAGTCAAGGCTATGGTTTTTCCAGCAGTCATGTATGGATGTGAGTATCTAGAAAGCCGAGCACTGAAGAATTGATGCTTTTGAACTGTGGTGTTGGAGAAGACTCTTGCAAATCCCTTGGACTGCAAGGAGATCCAACCAGTCCATTCTGAAGGAGATCAGCCCTGGGATTTCCTTGGAAGGAATGATGCTGAAGCTGAAATTCCAATCCTTCGGCCACCTGATAAAATAACTGACCCATTGGAAAAGACCCTGATGCTGGGAAAGGTTGAAGGCACAAGGAGAAGGGGATGACAGAGAATGAGGTGACTGGATGGCGTCACTGACTCAATGGACATGAGTTTGAGCAAGCTCGGAGAGCTAGTGATGGATAGGGAAGCCTGGAGTGCCTCAGTCCAAAGTGTCAGAAAGAGTCATACACAACTGAGCAACTGAGCTGTAATGAACTGAACTGAAGTAAACAATGATAATAAAATTAGTTATTTATTTGAATTATATTTTAGAGCATTAGAAATGTATAATGAATCCTAAAGCAATGGAAGGCATTGGTAATGTATTGGCAATGGGTTTTAGGCCTTCAAGGAAGATTTACTTACTTATTCCTTTTTTGATGCCAACAATGAGATCACCAAGCCTGCAGAAAAATAAGGAAGGGAAGGATACAGAAAGGAAGCTTGAGCAAACCTGAATCACATCATAGTGAGGAAGTTGATATGGTAAAGAGTATCATAGGGCTTCCCTGGTGGATCAGTGGTAAAGAATCCACCTGCTAATGCAGGAGACACAGGTTTGGTCCCTGGTCTAGGAAGATCCCACATGCCACAGAGCAACTGAGCAGTGCCACAACTACTGAGCCTGTGCTCTTGAGCCCAGGAGCCACAAGAACTGAGCTCTCATGCTGCAACTGCTGAAGCCCAAGCACCCTAGAACCCATGCTTCATAACAAGAGAAGCCACCAAAATGAGAAGCTAGTGCACTGCAACTAGATAGTAGCCCCTTAACACAATTAGAGAAAAGCCAGCCATCAACAAAGACTCTGCACAGCAAATACATAAATAAATAAAATTATTTAGAAAAAATGTTTAAGTATCATGATCATAGGATAAGAGACCCATGGCATGGAAAGAGCCCCAGTCAGAAGAACAGGGTTCAGATAGCTGTGGAGCATCTGGGGAATGAAGACAGAGAGGTAACTTTCTAATCTGGAATATAAGGAACATGGACTAAAGGAGTTGACAGTCATTTTCAATATTTGGCCTCAGTACAGCTGCATCAAAATCGCCTATATATTAAGGCTTCCTGGTCTGTGTTATCAGATCTTGATTTTTACTGATTTTTGCTGATTCTGAGATCTTTATATTTACCCAGCTCCCATGGTCATTCTGATGTGAAGCTAAAAGATTTAGAGGCCCTGCTGCTGGTAGTATGAAAATTCCAAGGTTGACTCTTCAGGAAAATTAATGAACATTCCTTCCTTCTCTTATCCAGAATTGGTTGTAGTGTTTTCTTGATGCATGATAATGTATCATGCATCTGAAATAAGTAAAATTTGTCTTCCTAGTACCCCTATTGATTTTGGTTCCTAGTTCAATCACTGACATAATTTATGTAGGTGGATCAGTTCCACAGAAAGAGGATTATTTATTTGATGAGAAGTTCTCACAGCCCTCTATACAGGGGAGGATGATAGATATTAGACCCAGAGTTCTGGGAGAATTCCTGTACCAGGTATCATGATTTCTACTTCAATCTCCTAAGTAAAAACATTTTTTTTCCTTTCAGTCTACCACTGATCTCTTTTTCAAGTCCTGTACATTAAAATAAAAATGAGAAGATGTAATGTAACAGAAACTTTCTGAGAATATATCAAAGTATGCCAGTAAAAGAAACATGTGTTGGAATACTCAGAAACTAAAATAAAATCCAAGAGAATCTGAAAAGTAAGCAGCTACTTATAGACCAGAGGCTGGAAAAATATGACCTTCAAGCTAAATCTGGGCCACTGTCAATTTTTTATGTTTTTTTTTTGGAACACATCCTCATCAGGGTGTTTGTGTAGTGTCTATAGATGTTTTCACATTACAACACAGTTGAGTAGTTGCAATAGAGCAATAGTAACCATGAGTCCTAAAAGCCTAAAACTTGTACTATCTGACCCTTTACAGAAAAAGATTGTCACCCTCTGCTATAGGCTTTCTTTTGCCTCTAACATATTTTCATTTCACAGGAAGTCTGTGGGTAACATGTGTCCATAGATGCTATCAGAACTCCCTTTCTTAACCCAGTAGCAGAGGGGAACTTAAGTACAGATGAAAAAGGGAGTCATTGATAAAAATGCCTGGATTACAAATAATAATCCTAGACTAAATGTAATATTTAATGAACAAACAAAATGAGAAATGCTGCAATGGAAACTCAGCATTCCTAGACATTTGTAACTGTCAAAAATTATTTCCAAAAAGCAATTACTTGTAACATATTTAGAAGAATCAGAAGTGTTCAGATATCTGCTGAGTGATGGTTTTAGAATATAAACAAGGAGACAACCCCCCTGGGAACCTACTGTGTGTGTGTGTGTGTGTGTGTGTGTGTGTGTGTGGTGTGTGTGTGTTAGTCGCTTAGTCATGTCTCACTCTTTCTGACCCCATAGGGTGTATCCCACCAGGCTCCTCTATCCATGGGATTTTCCAGGCAAGAGTACTGGAGTGGGGTGCCATTGCCTTCTCCACACAATAAAGCTAATATCACAATAAACTGAATCACAGAAAATTTTTGGTTTCCTAGTGCATATAAGATATGCTCATACCATACTATAGCATACTAAGAATGCAGTAGCATTATACCTAAAAACAGTATATATCTTTATGAAGAAATACTTTATTACTAAAAAATGTTAACCATCATCTTAGTTTTTAGCAAGTCTTAATCTTTTTACATAGTAAGAGCAAAGATCACTAATCACTGATCAGAAAACCATATGTAATTATAGTGAAAAAGTTTGAAATATTCTGAGAATTACCAAAATGTGACACAGAGACATGAAGTGAGCAAATGCTGTTGGGAAAATGGCATTGATAGACTTGCTGAATACACATGCTGCAAACCTTCAACTTGTAAAACACAGTGTCTGTGAAACACAATATAGCCAATCAAAATAAAAGGAAATATACCTGTATTAATAAATATAATTGGTATTTTAAAGTTTTCCAGTAAAGAATACTCTTGGCAGAGATGGATTTGGGTGAAGATTCTACAAAACACTTTAAAAAAAAGATAGTCCAGCACAAACTCTCCAAAAAAAAAAAAAAGAAGGAATACCTTTTAAACCATTCTATCAAGATGACATTGTCTTGATTACAAAATCAGACAAATATGTTTTGATAAAACAATAAACATTCCTTATGAATATAGATGCTAAAATCTTCAACAAAATATTAAGAAATTTAATCCAACAGTGTTTTAATAAGGTAGTACATCATGGTTAACTGAAAGTTTCCCAAGGAGTGTGTGGCTAATTCTAAATTTGAAACCTGATTAGTATATTTATATATGTATAATCATATATATGCACATACACGTATATATGTACACATCAAAGAACATATATGAACATTTTTAAAATGCAGAAAACTTTTAACAAGATTGAAATTCATTTTCAAGGGAAAGAATACAATAGCTAACATTATCCTCATTAATGAATGACTAAGTGCTTTTCCTCTAATATTGTCCGCCCCTGAGAAAAAAAGAATATGTAGTTTCACTATTCCTATTGAAATTTACAGTGGAAGTCTTAATTCAATAAAGCAAGAGAAAGAAAAGAAATACATGTAGACTGCGAAGGAAGGAATAATATTGTCTCTATTTGTATGCTACCTGATTATGTTTAGAATATCCCAATTTTACAAAAACATTTTTGTAAAATACAATTTTTCTGTAATTCCAAAGACATAGTTTATTTCCAAATTATGATAATTCATATTGTTTGCTATTCAGGTACTTCATTAAAATATTTCAGTTCAGTTCAGTCGCTCAGTCGTGTCCAACTCTTTTCGACACCATGAATTGCAGCATGCCAGGCCTCCCTGTCCATCACCATCTCCTGCAGTTCACTCAAACTCAGGTCCATCAAGTCAGTGATGCCATCCTTCATCCTCCTCCAAATTAGTAATTTTATTTTTTTCAAAATAAGCATTCTTGAAATATATTGATTTTCCTCTAAAATAGAAACAATTATTCTTAAAATTTTTCAAATCATTTTTCAAAAGAGATAGCTTATGTAGTAAATAGAGGAAATCAAAAGATGTAGATTTTAAGTAGACAGTCATTCTTTTAATTACAAAGACGTAATCCTTTGGATACCATTTCACAAAAAGAAGGGTAAAAGAATTATGTGTTATGTAAGCATAGCCTGCAAATCTGTGTAACACAGCTGTTTGATTTCTTCTTATCCCTACAAATTTTGCTGAGAGATTTAATTACTTCTAGTGGAGAAGGCAATGGCACCCCATTCCAGTACTCTTGCCTGGAATATCCCATGGACGGAGGAGCCTGGTTGGCTGCAGTCCATGGGGTCACTAAGAGTCGGACATGACTGAGCGACTTCACTTTCACTTCTCACTTTCATGCTTTGGAGAAGGAAATGGCAACCCACTCCAGTGTTCTTGCCTGGAGAATCCAAGGGACAGGGGAGCCTGGTGGGCTACTGTCTATAGGGTCACACAGAGTCGGACACTACTGAAGTGACTTAGCAGCAGCAGCAGCAGCCGTGGAGAAGGCAATGGCACCCCATTCCAGTACTCTTGCCTGGAAAATCCTATGGACAGAGAAGCCTGGTGGGCTGCAGGCCATGGGGTCATGAGGAGTTGAACATGACTGAGCAACTTGACTTTCACTTTTCACTTTCATGCATTGGAGAAGGAAATGGCACCCCACTCCAGTGTTCTCATCTGGAGAATCCCATGGACGGGAGCCTGATGGGCTGCCGTCTATGGGGTCGCACGGAGTTGGACATGACTGAAGTGATTTAGCATCAGTAGCAGCAGCAGCAGTGGGCCACAGAATATTTGAGAATTAGTTAATATCCTTAATATGTTGATTAAGGAATAGATGCACTTAGATCCATGAATTCAAATAACATTTGATGAGTAGCTGCTAATTATTATGATTTAACAGTGGTTTGTGACAGATTTAATTTTCTTGTGCTCCAAAATCACTGCAGACAGCAACATTAGAAGGACTTGCTCCTTGAAAAGAAAGCTATGACAAACCTAGACAGTGTATTAAGAAGCAGAGACATCAGTTTGCTGACAAAGGTTTATATAGTCAAAGCTATGGCTTTCCAGTAGTCATGGATGTGAAAGTTGGACCATAACAAAGACTGATCGCCAAAGACTTGAAGCTTTCGAACTGTGGTGCTGGAAAAGACTCAAAAGTTCCTGGGACTGCAAGGAGATCAAACCAGTCAATCCTAAAGGAAATCAACCCTGAATATTCATTGCAAAGACTGATGTTGAAGCAGAAGCTTCAATATTTTGGCCACCTGATGCAAATACCCAAGTCATTGGGAAAGACTCTGTTGCTGGGAAAGATTGAAAACTAAAGGAGAAGCAGGTGGCAGAAGACAGGATGGTTAGATAGCATTATCAACTCAATGTACATAAATGTGAGCAAATTCCAGGAGATAGTAAAGGACAAGGGAGCCTGGCATCCTGCAGCGCATGGGGTCTCAGAGAGTCAAACAGGGCTTAGGGACTGAACAACAACAACAACAACAGTGGTTTAAGTGTTAGAAAATATCTGAATTATGTGGCATAATTTTTATTTCCTAGAGAAACAATAGAAACTAGCATGTCCATGGAAGTTCACGAAATTGAGAACTTCACTATCCTAACCAAATAATAATAATATTTTAAAAGTTTTAAAGGGGACTGATAAAGCATTTCTTATGTTCTTTTTTGTCAAAATTAACATAATAGGAACATTATTTATCTAGTATGACTTATTCCCTTCAAAGCTGATTATCCAAACTTTTTCTTGCCTACACAAGGTAGATTATTTTCACACATACAATATAATTTTGTTCATTTATTTTCCTTAAAGCATCAGTTAATTTAATAAAGTAGGCAATTTTTTGCCTTTGTTTAGACTGAGAAGAAAAATAATATACATATTTTGATAGAGCATTTGATTCAAAATGCTTTAAATGCTGTGTTTATAAGTTTTTTTTCCAGAATATTTGTTACTTCTCATTTTTTTTTTCTTTTGGCATTTTCTAGAAATTCACAAATATTTCTAAAACTTGAAATTCAAGTGCACTTTTTTTGACCTCTCTCTACTTTCTTCCTTCAGTAACTTTGGTCGGTGGTCACTTTTTATGTACATCTGGACATTTCTTCCTTCTCTGCCCTTGCATGACTGTCAAGTGGCTTTACATACTCTCTTCACCTGACTGGCTTCCAGTCTAGTCAGACTGAGCTCATGTGTCACTGCTGACACATGAAGCCATCTTTGCAGACTTGAGTTAGATGAATCTCACCAACATGTGCCCACTTTTGTTCCCATGGTAAGAATACTTAGCTATGTGAGCAACCCATGTCTTCCACCAGACTATGAGCTCCTTGAGGGTAAGGACTGTGGTTTAATTATGCATGTAGTTCCAATGCTGAGCTCTCATTACACTCAGTAATAATTTAAGAAATCAGTAAATAGATAGCTGGAGAGCTGCATGTCTGGATGAATTGATAAATGCACAAACAACCTTGTTAACTATACTTCACCCATCATCTTAGTAGAGTGGTACAAAGAGTTGTTTTAAGTAGTTTTGTTATTGTCATTTTCTGAAAATCCTCAGTATGTAATTTAAAGTAACTCTTTTGATTCAGCTTATATTTAGGGAAAAGGCATTTTCATTCATTCATGTGAGAATCATCAGTTTTTCTGACATTGTGCATCACTTGGATAAATCTGAACTCATTTTCAGCTGTCAGGTGTATTATGCTAACAGATAATATTTACTGCTGTAGATCATATTTGCAATAAAGACCTGCTGTTTTGATGAATGGAATCTGTTGGTTGAAGATATGTGCTCAATGTATAAAGGTGTATGTTTAGGTCCAATTGGTAGGGAGAGAAAATACATTCATGTGTTAATGTCACTACATTGAGTGATTCCTAGGGTTCCATATTTGTTTGAAAATAACTAATACTTCTTAATTTCTTCTGGGATTGAACATAGTTAGGATTTTTTTTCTTTAAGGAAAGCAGTATCAATGCATATCATCCTTCTTTCTGAATCAAACAAAAAAGTGTCTTAGTGTACCTCATGCATGGACTTAATACAGTTTCCAGCAGCAAAATATATGTTGATTATTTCTTTGCAAGTTGTAGCAGCATCATTAGTTTTATTACACAGCTTGAAATGCTTTCATGCCAAATTAAAATGTAGGTTATTCAGAGGATTAAGGTTGCTAGTTCAGCTAGAAGAAATTTCCAACTCACCTATATGAAGAATTTAATTTCCTTATCATTCTACTGAAAAACCATTTTTCACAATGGTTATAATCATATATACCCTTCTTTTGAAAAGAGTTAAACAATTAAATTCTTTAAAATGTATACTTTTTATGTCCACTAGACCATGGACCTTTTAAGATAGACATTGTCAGTGACTGATAAAGTGCTTGAAAGTTTCAATGCCATAATCAGTATTTTCCCAAAATGCATTTCATAGAACACTAATTTACTTGGCTATAACGTATAATATTTAAATAATTATTCAGTAATAAAATAAATTTGGAAACATGAATTAAATTATTATGTGAGTTTCATTAAGGCAGTAGCTCTCAGTCTGTTATGTACAATAGCTAACATCAGTGAGAGTAAAATTATTTGACACTCCTGAGACCAACTAATTTTACTTCTCAACCCTAGTCAATATTGTCAGACTCCTCTTTATTTTCATTATTCAAGTTTTATATTTGATTGTGAAGAAGCAACGCATTTACAAATATCAAAATGTTTAAGAAGTATAAAGTGAAAACCTTCCTTCAATCAACACTATATTCTTAACTTAGCTCCCTGCCCATATATTCACTGTCAACAATATATAGTTTTTCCTTCCACAATTTCTGTATTCATGGCATAGGCTAGTATTTATATACATTATTTGTCCTGCTTTACACAGATTATCATAGCAATAAGCAGATAAGAATATGTAAACACCTTGCCATTTTACTCAGTAGAGTATCCTGGAGATCTTTCTAAATCAATACATAAATAGCTTTCTTATTTTTATTGTCATTTTGTTTGTATAGATGTATAAGATTTTCTTCTATAGATATAATTGATTTACTCTATTTCTAGAGTTGGACATCGTTTTTTTTCCAAAATATTGCCACTACGGCAACATATTACTTTGCATCTGTGCTTGTATATCTGAGTGATGACTTCACCAAAATATAGTCACTAAGTAAAACAGTACTGCAGTTATAATTGTGATAGATATTGCCAAATTGTCACCAGCAGATTATACCAAACACGTGACAATAATAACAGAGTCTGGCCAGCAGAAGGTGGTACTAGAGTTTTGTGTATATCTGATACACTGAAAATACAAGAAGTTCTATTTTAATATGTCAGTCAGAGAGTTCACTCTCTCAGTCGGGACAGACTCTTTGCGACCCTATGGAATGCAGCAAACCAGGCCTCCCTATCAACAGCTTCTGTAACTTGCTCAAACTCATGTCCATCGAGTCGGTGATGCCATTCAACCGTCTCGTCCTCTGTCAATTTCTCTTCCTGCCTTCAGTGTTTCCCAGTATAAGGGTCTTTTCAACTGAGTCAGTTCTTCACATCAGGTGGACAAAGTATTGGAGCTTCAGCTTCAGCATCAGTCCTTCCAATGAATATTTAGGACTGATTAACTTTAGAATTGACTGGTTGGATCTCCTTTCATTCCAAGGGACTCTCAATAATCTTCTCCAACACCACAGTTCAAAAGCATCAATTCCTCAGTGCTCAACTTTCTTTATAGTCCAACTCTCACATCCATACATGACTACTGGGAAAACCATAACTTTAACTAGATGGACCTCTGTTGGCAAAGTAATGTCTCTGCTTTTTATTTTTTATTTTATTTTTAAATTAATTTTTACTTTTTAGTTTGTTTTGCTTTACAATACTGTATTCGTTTTGCTATACATTAACATGAATCAGCCACGAGTGTACATGAATTCCCAATCCCTCCCCCCTCCCCCCACACACCGTCTCTCTGGATTATCCCCGTGCATCAGTCCCAAGCATCCTGCATCCTGCATCCTGCATCAAACATAGACTGGCGGTTCGTTTCACTTATGATATCATACATATTACACTGCCACTCTCCCAAATCATCCCACCCTCTCCCTCTCCCACAGAGTCCAAAAGCNCAAAATATAGTCACTAAGTAAAACAGTACTGCAGTTATAATTGTGATAGATATTGCCAAATTGTCACCAGCAGATTATACCAAACACGTGACAATAA
Organism: Aepyceros melampus; assembly: GCA_006408695.1. Lineage (NCBI taxonomy): Eukaryota > Metazoa > Chordata > Mammalia > Artiodactyla > Bovidae > Aepyceros > Aepyceros melampus. Next base: position 20,527 of record SJXQ01004556.1, read on the forward strand.
TAACAGAGTCTGGCCAGCAGAAGGTGGTACTAGAGTTTTGTGTATATCTGATACACTGAAAATACAAGAAGTTCTATTTTAATATGTCAGTCAGAGAGTTCACTCTCTCAGTCGGGACAGACTCTTTGCGACCCTATGGAATGCAGCAAACCAGGCCTCCCTATCAACAGCTTCTGTAACTTGCTCAAACTCATGTCCATCGAGTCGGTGATGCCATTCAACCGTCTCGTCCTCTGTCAATTTCTCTTCCTGCCTTCAGTGTTTCCCAGTATAAGGGTCTTTTCAACTGAGTCAGTTCTTCACATCAGGTGGACAAAGTATTGGAGCTTCAGCTTCAGCATCAGTCCTTCCAATGAATATTTAGGACTGATTAACTTTAGAATTGACTGGTTGGATCTCCTTTCATTCCAAGGGACTCTCAATAATCTTCTCCAACACCACAGTTCAAAAGCATCAATTCCTCAGTGCTCAACTTTCTTTATAGTCCAACTCTCACATCCATACATGACTACTGGGAAAACCATAACTTTAACTAGATGGACCTCTGTTGGCAAAGTAATGTCTCTGCTTTTTATTTTTTATTTTATTTTTAAATTAATTTTTACTTTTTAGTTTGTTTTGCTTTACAATACTGTATTCGTTTTGCTATACATTAACATGAATCAGCCACGAGTGTACATGAATTCCCAATCCCTCCCCCCTCCCCCCACACACCGTCTCTCTGGATTATCCCCGTGCATCAGTCCCAAGCATCCTGCATCCTGCATCCTGCATCAAACATAGACTGGCGGTTCGTTTCACTTATGATATCATACATATTACACTGCCACTCTCCCAATCATCCCACCCTCTCCCTCTCCCACAGAGTCCAAAAGCCGGTCACTGCTTTTTAATATGCTGTTTAGGTTGGTCATAACGTTTCTTCCAAGGAGTGAGTGTCTTTGAATTTCATGGTTGTAGTCACCATCTGGAGTGATTTTGGAGCCCAAGAAAAGAAAATCTGTCACGTTTTCCATTGTTTCCCCATCTATTTGCCGTGAAGTGGTGGGACCAGATACCATGATCTTCGTTTTTTGAATGTTGAGTTATAAGCCAGGTTTTTCACTCTCTCCTTTCACTTTCATCAAGACACTCTTCAGTTGCTCTTCACTTTTTGCCATAAGGGTGGTGTCATCAGTATATCTGAGGTTTCTGACATTTCTCCTGGCAATCCTGATTCCAGTTTTTTCTTATCCAGTCTGGCATTTCAAGTGATGTACTCTGCAAATTAGTAAAATAAACAGGATGATCATGTATAGCCTTGACGTACTCCTTCCCCATTTTGGAAAAAGTCCCTTGTTCCATGTCTGGTTCTAACTGTTGCTTCTTGACCTGCACACAGATTTCACAGGAGGTAGGTAAGGTGATCTGGTATTCCCATCTCCTTAAGTGTTTTCCACAGTTTATTGTGATCCACACAGTCAAAGGCTTTGGCATAGCCAATAAAGCTGAAGTAGATGTTTTTCTCGAACTCTCTTGCTTTTCCGATGATCCAGCAGATGTTGGCAATTTGATCTCTGGTTCTACTGCCTTTCTAAATCTAGCTTGAACATCTGAAAATTCTCGGTTCACATACTGTTAAAGCCTGGCTTGGAGAATTTTGAGCATTCCTTTCCTAGTGCGTGAGATGAGCAATTGTGCGGTAGTTTGAGCATTCTTTGGCATTGTCTTTCTTTGAGATTGAAATGAAAACTGACCTTTTCCCATCCTGTGGCCACTGCTGAGTTTTCCAAATTTGCTGGCATATTGAGTGCAGCACTTTCACAGAATCATCTTTTAGAATTTGAAATAGCTCAACTGGGATTCCATCACCTCAACCAATTTGTTCATACTTAAGCTACCTAAGGCCCACTTGACTTCACACTCTAGGATGCCTGGCTCTAGGTGAGTGATCATACCTTCATGGTTATCTGGGTCATTAAGATCTTTTTGTATAGTTTTTCTGTGTGTTTTTGTCACCTCTTCTTAATATCTCCTGCTTCTGTTTGGTCCACGTTCTTTCTGTCCTATATTGTGCCCATCTTTGCATGAAATTTTTCAGTTGTTATCTCTAATTTTCTTGAAGAGACCTGTCTTTCCCATTCTATTGTTTTTCTCTATTTCTTTGCATTGATGACTGAGGGAGGCTTTCTTATCTCTCCTTGCTATTCTATAGAACTCTGCATTCAAATGAGTATATCTTTCCTTTTCTCCTTTGCCGTTAGTGTTGCTTTTTTTTTTTTTTTCACAGCTCTTTTTAAGGCCTCCTCAGACAACCATTTTGCAGTTCTTTTTCTTGGAGATGGTCTTGGTTTCTGCCTCTTGTACAATGTCACTAACCTGCATCCATAGTTCTTTAGGCACTTTGTCAGACAGAATCCCTTGAATCTGTTTGTCATTTCCACAGTATAGTTGTAAGGGATTTGATTTCAGGTGTGACCTAAATCAAACCCCTTATGATTATACTGTGGAAATGACAAATAGATATAAGGGACTAGATCTGACAGACAGAGTGCCAGTAGAACTATGGAGAGAGGTTGTACAGGAGTACATTGTACAGGAGACAGGGTGACATTGTACAGGACAGAGGGATCAAGACCATCCCCAAGAAAAAGAAAAGCAAAATGGCTGTCTGAGGAAGCCTTATAAATAGCTATGAAATGAAGAGAAGTGAAAAGCAAAGGAGAAAAGGAAAGATATACCCATTTGCATGCATGCAGAGTTCCAAAGAATAGCAAGGAGAAATAAGAAAGCCTTCCTCAGTGATCAGTGCAAAGAAATAGAGGAAAACAATAGAATGGGAAAGACTGAGATCTCTTCAAGAAAATTAGAGCTACCAAGGGAACATTTCATGCAAAGATGGGTCAATAAAGGGACAGAAATGGTATGGATGTGACAGAAACAGACAATAATAAGAAGAGGTGGCAAAAGTACACAGAAGAACTGTACAAAAAAGGTCTTTATGACGCAGTTAATCACGATGGTGTGATCACTCACTGAGAGCCAGACATCTTGGAATGTGAAGTCAAGTGGGCCTTAGAAAGCATCACTGCGAACAAAGCTAGTGGAGGTGTTGGAATCCCAGTTGAGCTATTTCAAATCCTGAAAGATGATGCTGTGAAAGTGCTGCACTCAATATGCCAGCAAATTTGGAAAACTCAGCAGTGGCCACAGGACTGGAAAAGGTCAGTTTTCATTCCAATCCCAAAGCAAAGTAATGCCAAAGAATGCTCAAGCTACCACACAATTGCACTCATCTCACATGCTAGTAAAATAATGCTCAAAATTCTCCAAGCCAGGCTTCAGCAATATGTGAACCGTGAACTTCTAGATGTTCAAGCTAGCTTTAGAAAAGGCAGGGGAACCAGATATCAAATTGCCAACATCCGCTGGATCATGGAAAAAGCAAGAGAGTTCCAGAAAAGCATCTATTTCTGCTTTATTGACTATGCCAAAGCCTTTGACTGTATGGATCACAGTAAACTGTGGAAAATTCTGAAAGAGATGGGAATACCAGACCACCTGACCTGCCTCTTGAGAAACCTGTATGCAGGTCAGGAAGCAACAGTTAGAACTGGACATGGAACAACACACTCTTTCCAAATAGAAAAAGGAGTACATCAAGGCTATGTATTGTCATCCTGCTTGTTTAACTTCTATGCAGAGTACATCATGAGAAATGCTGGCTGGAGGAAGCACAAGCTGGAATCAAGATTGCTGGGAGAAATATCAATAACCTCAGATATGCAGATGACACCACCCTTGTGGCAGAAAATGAACTAAAAGGCTTTTGGATGAAAGTGAAAAAGGAGAGTGAAAATGTTGGCTTAAAGCTCAACAGTCAGAAAACTAAGACCATGGCATCTGGTCCCATCACTTCATGGCAATAGATGGGGAAACAGTGGACACAGTGTCAGACTTTATTTTTTGAGGAGGCTCCAAAATCACTGCAGATGGTAATTGCAGCCTCGAAATTAAAAGATGCTTACTCCTTGAAAGGAAAGTTATGACCAACCTAGACAGCATATTAAAAAGCAGAGACATCACTTTGCCAACAAAGGTCCATCTAGTTAAGGCTATGGTTTTTCCAGTAGTCATGTATGGATGTGAGAGTTGGACTATATGTAGTGGACCAAATGTGAAGGACTGCAGATGTGCTTGCACACGAGACATCTGGCAGAAGGGGCTGGAGCATGTCTGCCAACAGAATGCTCTGCCCCGTGGCTCGTTATGACCTCGGGAAAAGAACACTTCTTGCAAACAAGGGTGTTTGTCTGTTCCTAAAAAGGAGCAGTGCCCGAAGCAGACGAGCCAAGGTTTGATAAGGGGAAAGTCAGGACTGTTGGAGGATCTAAACAAGTTAGTGTCTTTAGCTCACCCATGTGCAAATGTAAAGATGCTTAGTCACGCTATGCTACTTGGCAACTCCTATGCATTTGTCTGGATTCATATAAAAATAAAGAAGACTGGGGGCGAGAAAGTTTATTTCGAAGACCTACCTCATTGTGTGTATTTCATTCCTCGCCGGCACTATAAAGAAAGCTGAGAGCCTAAGAACTGATGTTTTTGAATTGTGATGTTGGAAAAGACTCTCGAGAGTTCCTTGGACAGCAAGGAGGTCCAAGCAGTCCATCCTAAAGGATATCAGTCCTGAGTGTTTATTGGCAAAACTGATGTTGAAGCTGAAACTCCAGTACTTTGGCCACCTCATGTGAAGAGATGACTCATTGGAAAAGACCCTGATGTTGGGAAATATTGAGGGCAGGAGGAAAAGGGGATGACAGAGGAAGAGAAAGTTGGATGGCATCACTGACTGAATGAACATGAGTTTGGGTGGGCTTTGGGAGTTGGTTATGGATAGAGAGGCCTGGCATGCTGTGGCTCATGAGGCCACAAATAGTGGGACACACTGAGTGAATGAACTGAACTGAACTGAACTGAATGGTCTAATGGTTTTCCCTGCTTCAATTTAATTTGAATTTGTCAATAAAGATTTTTCTTAATCTAAGCATAATTGAGTATTTATTTTCCATTGGCTTAAGACTGTATTTTATTCCCTGATCTGTCTTTTTATATGCTTTACTCATTCTTCTGTTAGATTAATATGATTTTCATCTTTTCAGTTTAAAGCAGGACTTTTTACCAGAGTGTTGTGTAACCTAAAGAATTTTATATAATTTATCCCAAGTTATTTAATATAGTTAGATTATTATATTTAAAAAGTAGCCTTTTCATCTATAATTATCTTCCAATTTTCTTCTTTTTTACAGTTTAAGGTAGTTTCTCTTTTAGAGGTTTATGTGTTAACTAATACATTTATAATTATGACCATAAATATAATTGAAATATAATGAAAGTAATTAAATTATAAGATAATAATTCTATATTAATATATCTTATCAGTTTTATATTAATTGATTGGTATATATAATATTAGTATAATTAGTTTGTTAATATAACACCTGTATTAAGTATATGTCGAGTAGATAATGATAGACTTACTTTTTACTTTTTTTCAGTTAAACTTAGAAACAGCATGAAATAATAGTATGTATTGTTTGAAGATGGATTGTATTTTCCGATGCCTTCAAAATGACCACATGATCCTCCCTTTATATATACCTTAACATAAAAACTATATACATTAAAAAAATTTTTTTTTCTGTTCCACACTATTGGTCTCACTTAGGCATGATATATAGTTTTTAGTGTTTATTGTTAATAATAATTATTGTTAACTTAGAATGTTTGCCCCAACAATTCTATGATCCTCTTTATTGCTGAACCTTTCCAAAACTCTTGATGCTTCTTGTTTTCCTTCCTCCATGTGACATTGGGCAGACCTCACGTGTTTTCTGCAGCTCTCACTTGTGTTTTCTTATCTGCCAGTTACTGCATCCTCCTTGTTTTGGTAAAAATGGAGATTATTTTTTCATGTTCCATTTTGCATTTTTAATTTCAGATGTGAGGGAAAAATGCTAATTTCTTCCTTCTTGAATTTTTTTCCCCTTTAGCTTCCAGATCATATCCTCCCATTTTCCCCCATTTTACTGTAGCCAGCTCTTCAGCTTCTTTGAGGAATCATTTTTCCTTACCTTGACAGTAACTGTTAGAGTTCTTCTGGGTTCGTTTCTGAGCCTCTTCTCTCTTAAATGCATATTTCTCTCTCTGGACATTTGCATCCTTTGTATTTAAATGAGGGCGCACCAACAAATTTTTAGCTTCACCATTCAGCTTTTAAGTCAGCTTTCTCATGGAATTTTCAGACATATACAGGATATTTCAATATAACCAAAACTGACCTCAAATTTTCCATGTGTAAATGTGGCGGACAGACTCTAGGGTGGTTCCCTGACCCCTGTTCTCTTGTTTTCATAACTTTGTGTTAAATTCTCCCCTTTGGGATGTTTGAGACTTAGCTGTAACCAACAGAGTGCAACAAAAATGACAGAATTCACATGATCATGGATGTGTGTTTAGATTACATAAGGTGCAGCATTTGTTTTGTGAGAAAACTGACTTTCCCTTGCTGCCTTTTAGAAGCAAGCAGAAATTTTGCAAGGACCACATGGTAAGGAACTGAGCTTTACCTCCTACTAACAGCCAGTAAGAAACCAAAGCCCTCAGTCTTACCCATCAAGAGGAACTAAACACTGCCAACAACTTCTGAGCTTGGAAATATATTGTCTCCCAGTTAAGCCTTGAATGATACTTTGTGAGACCTTATAGTAGAAGACCAGGTTATTGACGTACAAAACTAGTAATAAAAAATGTGATATAATAAATGTGTCATTTTAAGATATAAAGTTTATATGATAGATAAATTGTGCAATAGGTGTAGCAATTGATGAGTGTTATTTCATTTATTTGTTCAGATTTCCTATTTCAATGAACATGGCTTTTCCTAACAACTATGCAAACCAGAGGCATAAGTTTCATCATTATGATTCTTTCCTGCTGCTTTCTGTATGTAATCTACCCTCTAATCATGTATCTATTTCATCTCTGTCAGTAATGGCCCTGTTCAACCTCAGAACATTTGTGACCTTGATCTCAATCTTCAAACTGGTGTTAAAGATAGCTCTAGTTTAGCTCCAGTCTTTTGTTTTCACCCAGGATATTCCTGACACAGATATGGTCATTTCATACCTCATTCAAATATTTGTTGGATAGCTCTCTTTCTTCATTAAGAGCAAAATACTTAATTGCTTAAAGGCTTTGTAAAAACCTGATCTTCATCACTGCTGCAGTCTGGGGTGTTTTCTTTGCCTCTGCCATCTGGATCTGCTTTTAAGTTTGTCTTACTGTATCATTCTGTCTTCTGCCACTATGCATTTGCTCATTTTACACTCACCAGCTATATCATCCTTCCAGCTTCCCCTGCTTAAATACTGCACATCCATTTAATCTCATTTAAATTGTTACTTCCTCATGAAAGCCTTGGTTGAGTGCCCAGTATAATAGGGACCTCAGAATATCAAATACATTTTGTTGTATGATATTTTACAATTGCTGCTTTAAACCCCTATTTACATGATTATTAATTCTGTCTCCTTGATTAGACATATTAACTGACTCCTCAAGGCAGTCTTAGTTCATACTATAAAACTATTATGTAAATATATATTTAATAAATGAAGTGTGAAAATTCCCAAATAAATTGAATCATGAAGCTTTTATTTTCAAGTGAAATAGCTTGCAAGACTAGAGTTCTGACAAGTATATTTTGGGAAATATTGCAAAGAGTAATAAATTTTGAATCTGAGTTCAGTTTCTTCATTAAGCGTATAGACTTGATATTCAGATAAGTATCTTGACCTAGTTCATGAAGACCTAGATACTGACTTGTTCCAGGCTGAAATTAGAATAGGGATCTGTTGGTTCTTAATCTAGCTTTATTTCCACAATGATATAGAATTTAAAATAAACTTCTGTAACTTTTTTTTATTTTTAAATGTTAGGATTTTTCACATATGTAACTGTTTTATGATTTAGGGAGAAAGTAGGTGAAGCCTCTGTGATGATTTTTTTTTTTTAATTTAAGATAGTTTGATGAAGTAGATATATTACAAAAATATACATTATATGATAGAATCTTCATTTAGTTGCACATCCAGAAAGAAAAATCATTTTTGCAGGTATAAAAGAAACTGTTTTCCCCAACAGAAGCCTGACTTTCTGTCTTAATCATCACTGCTGCTTTATACAAAGAGTAGAAAATCAATTCATTTTTCCTATTTTTACTTTTCAGCATGATGCATGAATCATGGCTAGTGGAGAATGCCATGAAATCTGTAGAAACAAAGTCAAAAAACACTCTTGAAACAAATCCCTGCATAGTCCAGGAGATTTTTAAGATGTAGTTAGAAGAAATTTCAGGTTTTTAAGTTAATTATATTATTAATTTCAGTTTACTAAAACCAGATTGTCATTAAATATAGAGGTTATCTTTAAGCTTATGGAAAATTGTTCAGTAGCTGTGTGAAAATCATTGGCCTTAAAATAGTACAGGATCATTCAATAGCTGTGCTATCCATTGTTTCCACTTAACTGTGCTGAACTGCTCTGAGTTCTGGAAACCAGCTGGACCTATTTTCATCAATATTATTTGACTTACACAAAATTCATTATGAATAAAAGAGCAGATGGGCTGCCTATAATATCCAGAGATATCTGATGTTCTGGCTAGCTTTAAGTTCATTATGTGTAATTCTTTTAGTTGAAAGGAGGAAAATAATGTTTCTCTAATCTATACACACACACAAATGTAGACATATTTTAAAATATGTTTATATATACATATTTTTATATATATATATATATATCACATATAAATGGTAGTGGTATTATGCTGTAATCACCACTTTCTCCTCAGTTTTTGCTATAATATTTATTTTTCTCATGAATGTTGCAATTCAGGTTTACATACTTTGAGTAAAGTACTTGTGAGAACCTCATTACTATAGCCAAAAGAATATAAATAGACACAGGCTGTATAAACTGTAATATGTGCTAAATATTCGCTGAGAATTTTTGGACTATAATGGATACCTTGAAGCTGGACCTTGAAGGTGAGTTATGTATAATAAGACAATCAAAGACATTATTACTGTCACCAGATAATGAATACTTTTTAAAAAAATTATGAAATTTATGGTGAAATAAAAATGGCTGAATAATATACTGTATTACTAAAAACCATTCATGTAAATTCCAGTACTTTCTGAAGGAAACAGATAACTATATTTTCTGCCCTCTTTAACTTCAGTTCAGTTGCTCAGTCGTATCCGACTCTTTGCAGCTCCATGAACCACAGTACTCCAGGCCTCCCTGTCCATCACCAACTCCCGGAGTCCACCCAAACCCATGTCCAATGTTTCAGTGATGACATCCAACCATCTCATCCTCTTTCATGCCCTTCTCCTCCTGCCTTCAATCTTTCCCAGCATCAGGGTCTTTTTAAATGAGTCAGCTCTCCACATCAGGTGGCCAAAGTATAGGAGTTTCAGCTTCAACATCAGTCCCTCCAATGAACACCCAGGACTGATCTCCTTTAGGATGGACTAGTTGGATCTCCTTGGAGTCCAAGGACTCTCAAGAGTCTTCTCCAACACCACAGTTCAAAAGCATCAATTCTTCTGCACTCAGCTTTCTTTATAGTCCAACTCTCACATCCATGCATTACTACTGGGAAAAGCATAGCCTTGACTAGATGGACCTTTGTGGACAAAGTAATCTCTACTTTTTAATATGCTGTCTAGGATGGTCATAATTTTCCTTCCAAGGAACAAGTGTCTTTTAATTTCATGGCTGCAATCACCATCTGCAGTGATTTTGGAGCCTAGAAAAATAAGTTAGCCACTGTTTCCCCATCTATTTGGCATGAAGTGATGGGACCAGATGCCATGATCTTCGTTTTCTGAATGTTGAACTTTAAGCCAACTTTTTCACTCTCTTTTTCACTTTCATCAAGAGGTTTTTAGTTCCTCTTCACTTTCTGCCATAAGGGTGGTGTCATTGCATATCTGAGATTATTGATATTTCTCCCAGCAATCTTGATTCCAGCTTGTGCTTCCTCCAGTCCAGCGTTTCTCATGATGTACTCTGCATATAAGTTAAATAAGCAGGGTGACAATATACAGCCTTGACGTACTCCTTTTCCTATTTGGAACCAGTCTGTTGTTCCATGTCCAGTTCTAACTGTTGCTTCCTGACCTGTATACAAGTTTCTCAAGGGCAAGGCAGGTGGTCTTGTATTCCCATCTTTTTCAGAATTTTCCACAGCTTATTGTGATCCACCCAGTCAAAGGCTTGGCATAGTCAATAAAGCAGAAATAGATAATTTTCCTGGAACTCCCTTGCTTATTCGATGATCCAGCAGATGTTGGCAATTTGATCTCTGGTTCCTCTGCCTTTTCTAAAACCAGGCTGAACATCTGGAAGTTCATGGTTCACATATTGCTGAAGCCTGGCTTGGAGAATTTTGAGCATTATTTTACTAGCATGTGAGATGAGTGCAATTGTGTGGTAGTTTGAGCATTCTTTGGCATTACTTTGCTTTGGGATTGGAATGAAAACTGACCTTTTCCAGTCCTGTGGCCACTGCTGAGTTTTCCAAATTTGCTGGCATATTGAGTGCAGCACTTTCACAGCATCATCTTTCAGGACTTGAAATAGCTCAACTGGAATTTCATCGCCTCCACTAGCTTTGTTCATAATGATGCTTCCTAAGGCCCACCTGACCTCACATTCCAGGATGTCCAGCTCTAGGTGAGTGGGAGTGATCACATCTTCATGATTATCTTGGTTCTGAAGATGTTTTTTGTACAACTTTTCTGTGTATTCTTGCCAACTCTTCTTAATATCTTCTGCTTATGTTAGATCTATACCATTTCTGTCCTTTATTGAGCCCATCTTTGCATGAAATGTTCCCTTGGTATCTCTAATTTTCTTGAAGAGATCTCTAGTCTTTCCCATTCTGTTGTTTTCCTCTATTTCTTTGCATTGATCGCTGAGGAAGGCTTTGTTATCTCTCCTTGCGTTCTTTGGAACTCTGCATTCAAATGGGTATATCTTTCATTTTCTCTTTTGATTTTTGCTTCTCTTTTTTCACAGCTATTTGTAAGGCCTCCTCAGACAGCCATTTTGCTTTTGCATTTCTTTTTCCTGAGGATGGTCTTACTCCCTGTCTCCTGTACAATGTCACAAACCTCCGTCCATAGTTCTACAGGCACTCTGTCTATCAGATCTAGTCCCTTAAATCTGTTTCTCACTTCCACTGCATAGTCATAAGGGATTTGAATTAGGTCATACTGAATGGTCTAGTGGTTTTCCCCACTTTCTTCAATTTAAGTCTGAATTTGGCAATAAGGAGTTCATGATCTAAGACCCAGTAGCTCCTGGTCTTGTTTTTGCTGACTGTATAGAGCTTCTCCATCTTTGGCTGCAAAGATATAATCAATCTGATTTTGGTGTTGACCATCTGGTGATATCCATGTGAGGAGTCTTCTCCTGTGTTGTTGGAAGAGGGTGTTTGCTATGACCAGTGCATTCTCTTGGCAGAACTCTGTTAGGATTTGCCCTGCTTCATTCTGTACTCCAAGGCCAATTTGCCTGTTAGTCTAGGTTTTTCTTGACTTCCTACTTTTGCATTCCAGTCCCCTATAATGAAAAGGACATCTTTTTTGGGGTATTAGTTCTAGAAAATCTTGTAGGTCTTCATAGAACCATTCAACTTCAGCTTCTTCAGCATTACTGGTTGAGGCATAGGCTTGGATTATAATTATATTGAATGGTTTGCCTTGGAAATGAGCAAAGATCATTCTCTTGTTTTGGAGATTGCATCCAAGTACTGAATTTTGGACTCTTTTGTTGACCATGATGGCTACTCCATTTCTTCTCAGGGATTCCTGTATACAGTAGTAGATATAATGGTTATTTGAGTTAAATTCACCCATTGCACTCTATCTTAGTTTGCTGATTCCTAGAATGTCGATGTTCACTCTTGCCATCTCTTGTTTGACCATTCCCAATTTTCCTTAATTCATGGACCTAACATTCCAATTCCTATGCCATATTGCTCTTTAAAGCATCAGACCTTGCTTCTATCACCAGTCCCATCCACAACTAGGTGTTGTTTTTGCTTTAGCTCCATCCCTTCATTCTTTCTGGAGTTATTTCTCCACTTCTCTCCAGTAGCATATTGAGCACCTACTGACCTGGGTGGTTCATCTCTCAATGTCCTATCTTTTTGCCCTTTCATACTGTTCATGGGGTTCTCGAGGCAAGAATACTGAAGTGGGTTGCCATTCCCTTCTCCAGTGGACCACACTCTGTCAGACCTCTCCACCATGACCCATCCATCTTTGAGTGGCCCTATATGGCATGGCTTAGTTTCATTGAGTTAGACAAGGCTGTGATCCGTGTGATCAGATTGGCTAGTTGTCTGTGATTGTGGTTTCAGTGTGTCTGCCCTCTGATGCCCTCTCAGTAGCTACCATCTTCCTTTTCTTACCTTGGACGTGAAATATCTCTTCACAGCAGCTGCAGCAAAGTGCAGCCAGCGCTCCTTATCTTGGATGTGGCGTAACTCCTCTAGGCCATACTCGTGCGTCATCACAGCCTCTTTGGCCAGTGAGATTTCTCTCAGAAAATTTTAAAGATTTTTTATGCCCTATTGCATAGAAAAAGCTTTGCCTAGTTTGTAAAGAAGCATGAACAGTAATCCAATGGCCTTTTACATTTTTTTCTGAATTTATTTTTGTGATTTAAGGAGTAACTTACATTGAAATGGTGTAATAATGAAATGCTTCAAAGCATTGCTACTTACCTATGAATTTCAATAAGATTTCTCCCAGATGTTAAAAAAAAAAATTCATTGATTTAGCCTACATCAGTTCACTGGTAAATTCTCCCAAATATTTAAGAAAGATATTATACCAGTTCTTTACATTTTCTTCCAAAAGACAGAAGTGATTGGAATACTTCCTAACATATTCTGTGAAACCAACATTACCTTAATACTAAAACCAGACTAAGACATTAAAAGAAAGAAAACTACAGGCCAGTATTTATCATGAATATAATGCAAATGTTTTAAAAAAAATATTAGCAAATCAAACCCAACAATGTATAAGTGAATTATACACCATGACCATAGGGCATTTATTACAGATATATGCAAGATTTTTATAGCTTTCAAAAATCAATTAAGGTAACCGATTACATCAGTAGGCTAAAAATGAAAAATCAAATAGCCATATCAATAGGCAGAAAAGGTATTTAATAAAATCACGTACCCATTCATGACAAAATCTCTCAGGAACTTAGCAATAGAAAGGAACTTCCTCAGCTGATACAGAAATCTACAAAAAACCTAATACACCTCATACTTAAAAAATAAAAAATGAATTAACTGCATACTAAGTAGTGAGAATATGCCAGTACAATACAGAAGTGATTGCTTCAAAGTATTCCAATAGAGAATACTCCAATACAAGAGTGATAAAGTTCCAGTACTTTGGCCACCTGATATGAAGAATGAAGAGCTGATTATTTGGGAAAGATTCTGATGCTGAAACAGGTTGAAGGCAACAGGACAAGGGGGCAAGAGAGGATAAGATGAATAGATAGTATCACTATCTCAGTGGACAATAATTTGAGCAACTCTGGGAGATGGTGAAGGACAGAGGAGCCTGGCATGCTGCAGTCGATGCGATCACAAAGGCTTAGTGACTGAACAACAACAACAAATAGAAACCAAATAGTTTTATGTGTTGATCAATAATCAGCAAATATATTCCCTTCTCATCACTCCTTTTCATCACCTTACTGCAAATCCTACCTAATCCAACAAGGCAAGAAAAGAAAGTAAGAGATAATAAATACTGGAAAAAAATAGAACTTTTTTTTTTTTTAATGATTGTCTATACAGAAAATCCTGAGGTCAACAAAATAATTCTGAAACTAATAAATTATTACAGCAAAGTTGCAAGAATCAAAGTCAGTTGTTTTCCTATAAATCAACAAAAACAATTGGAATTTTAAATAAAAAACACAATACTGACTGCACAGCACCTCCTCTCAATGGTTTTGTAATTATGTCATGCTGTTTCCACCCTTGGTCAGCCCTACCTCTGCAGGTCCACCCTTGGCTCCCCCACCACGCAGAGGAGCCAGCCCAAGAACCCATACTGGTGTGTCCCAGAGCAGGAACCACCCACCAGTTGCCACTGAATGCCTAGGTACAGGACCTGAGCAGGGTTCCAAGTCTGTGGAAGATATAACCTTGTTCCTACCTGCCCATCCCACTCTCTGACCTCAGGTCAGTGTCTCTCTCAGTGTCTGAGACGCTGACCTTCGCTACTCAGGTGAGGGCTCCAAGGACTCCACTTCCTCTGGTTCTGTCCAGCTGAGTAAACCCAGGGTGTTGTTACAGCTGAGAGGAGTGAGGAGAGGGCAGTGAAGGCTCCTGAAAAAGATCCCTCAGAAAGAGGAGGCCTCAGACAGAGGAGTGAAACTGGAACCATCAGGGAACAAGAGTGAATTTTGACACAAACGAGGCTGCTGCATGGTAAAGAGACCCCAGTCACAGAAGAAGAGGAGATGGATTGACTGGACCATGACTGGGGAACCAATGAATTTTGCCCACCTGACTCACATTGGCTCTGGGGAGGGAGGTGGACTTGCCATGACAGGTGCAGTTCAGGAGCAGATTAGATCCAAGGGAAACTAAAAGGCCACAGAGCAACTCCTGGGGCTTGTAGCTCCAATAGGAATGGATCTTCTGTGTCCAGGCTTCCCTCTGTCCAGCCCAGAAGAGATGCTGCCCCCATCAGTATTCCTCTTAGAATCAGTGAACCTAGGATCCCTCTTTTCCTTGACACTCTCAGACCTGAGATAGGGGTTTTCTGGGAACTTGGAATGAGTTCCCTTCTCCTAAATGACAGTTGAGGTGCTACATTTTTTTTTCTTTTTTAAATTTTATTTTTAATTGGAAGATAGTTACTTTACAATATTATGATGGCTTCTGCCATATATCAACATGAATCAGCCATAGGTATACATATGCCCCCCCTCCCCCCCGCCTTAAACCTCCCTCCCATCTCGTTCTTCATCCCATCCCTCTGGTTATCGCAGAGTACCAGCTTCGGATTCCCTGCATCACACAGCAAATCCCCACTGGCTATCTATTTTATATATGGTAATGTATATGTTTTAATACTACTCTCTCAAGTCATTCCCACCTCAGCCTCCCCCACTGTGACTGTAAGTCTGTTCTTTACATCTGTGTCTCTTTTGCTGCCCTGCAAATATGATCATCAGTACCATCATTCTAGACTTCATATATACATGTTAATATTCGATTTTTGTCTTTCTCTTTCTGACTTACTTCACTCTGTGTGATAGGCTCTAGGTTCATCTGCCTCATTAGAACGGACTCACATGCATTCTTGTTCTTAATAGCTGAGTAATATTTCACTGTGTATATGTACCACAGCTTCTTTATCCATTCATCTGTAGATGGATATCTAGATTACTTCCATGTCCTTGTTGTTGTTCAGTCGTCAGTTGGGTCCAGCTCTTTGTGACCCCATGGACTGCAGCACACCAGGCTTTCCTGTCCTTCCCCATCTCCTGGAATTTATTCAAACTCATGTCCATTGAGTCAGTGATGCCATCCAACCATCTCATCCTCTGTCATCCCCTTCTCCGCCTGCCTTCAATCTTTCCCAGCATGGGGGTCTTTTCCAGTGAGTTGGCTTGTCACATCAGGTGGCCAAACTATTGGTGCTTCAGCTTTAGCATCAGTCCTTCCAATGAATATTCAGGGTTGATTTCTTTTAGGATTGACTGGTTTGACCTCCTTGCTGTCCCAGGGACTCTCAAGAGTCTTCTCCACACTACAGAGTGGCAGTGTAACATGTATGATATCATAAGTGAAACGAATCGCCAGCCCAGGCTTGATGCAGGATGCAGGATGCTTGGGACTGATGCACGGGGATAATCCAGAGAGAAGGTGTGGGGCAGGAGGGGGGAGGTGGGGGTCGGGATTGGGAGTTCATGCACACTCGTGGCTGATTCATGTCAATGTATAGCAAAACGAACACAGTATTGTAAAGCAAAACAAAATAAAAATTAATTTAAAAAATAAAAAAAAACAGAGACATTACTTTGCCAATAAAGTTCCATATAGATAAAGCTTTGGTTTTTCCAGTAGTTACATATGGATGTGAAAGTTGGGCCATAAAAAAGGTTGAGTGCCAAAAAATTGATGTTTTGAGGTGCCACATTTTTAAACTCTCAACCTGGAACTCCTTACATGTGGTAGTAGGTGAGATGAAGAAAGCTGAAGTCACCTTTGCTGAGAAGCTTCTTTCCTCCCTGCCTTCTCTTTCCTCCTGGAATGACCTGAAGCAGATGACAAGTTGGGGCTGGGAGGATAACCACTGGCTAGTCTGCTCTTTCTCTTTAGATCTCAGACTTTAAGCGCCCAGTCCCTCAGTATGCCTGTTAATACCAGGTTCTTTCTCTAACGAGGCCTTTAACCCTATGTTTCTATAGCATTGCTGGTTCCCTAAGATCTTTCCTTTTTTAATTTAAATTTTAATTTAAGATGTGTTCTGTTACTTACCCCTTCTTGCTACCACCTTTGTCCTTAACCCCGTCCCTGTCAGGAGCCTTATTGCTTTCTATTGGATAAGAGTTAAAAGGAGAGTCTTAACCTAAAGACACTCCTTTTAAATCTAGGGGATCTGCCCTCTACCAACATTCCTGCTGGCCTAGGTGAGAGCAGGAAGAAGGATCTTGGAGAGGAACCCAGGAAACTAGGAGTTATGTCACAAGACTTACTGATAACTGAGGATGGGAGGAGTGGTAAGATAAATAGGCTGAAAACAGTCATCCTTGAGTGAGCTTAAGGTCCTGATAAAATAGGAGCTGGAAGATCTCAAGAGCAAGTTTTCTCAAACTGGGCAATGTTGACATTTTGAGCTGGATATTTTTTGGCAGTGAGGGACTGTCTTGTGCTTTATAGGACATTTAGCAAGCATCCCTGGCCCACCCTAGTTGTGACAACCAAAAATGTCCCCAGATGGGGCAAATATTTCCTAAGGGGCAAAGTCACTCCCAGCTGAGAGCTGCTGCTCTAGAGTTAAAATATTTTCCTCTTACTGATTTCCATTTGTTCACCTTGAGCCTTAACCATGAATGAATGAGGGCCTCTTGTAAAGTAGGCTCAGATGGGCTACACGTGATCTCCATGCTCTTTCTTCAGTGTGTGGCTTGTGTTTGTGTGGGTTCGTGTCTCTGTGATGGATGTGTACTGCACTGCTCCATCCTTGTGCTCTCTGGAGGAGGGGTTCCTGTGGTGTGGAGGCCTGAAGAGTGTGTTACGGGACTGGGGAAGGAAGAGAGAGAGACAGAAGTGCTGCAGGTAGCCCACGTTATCCTCCCCAAATTTTAAGCTGTATTTCTGTGCCCTGGTTTGAGAACCAGACACAAATGAGACTCAGGGAGTTTTGTCTGAAGACCAGTGTTTGACTGCCCACCTGGCTGAGGAGTCTGCTTTACGTGGGAAAATAATGGAGGCACAGGGTCTTTAAGGCACTTTCAGTTTTCTCAGGTGTTTTGTTCTGGCCCCTTCCTTGAAAGTTATTTAGGAGGGCAGAATAGATGAGCTCCTGCCTGCTCTGAGATGAGAAGGTGGAGGTCATGTTAGCTCAGCAACGGGAAGCATTCTAGTTACAACTTGTTAGTGTTTTCCTTCATATGAGTTGATTCTGCCCTGTTGATCTTTGTTCATGAAACTTAATTTGCTAGTACTTATTTTGACTCTTAAACTATATGCAGTGTCTCTGTGAAAATATAATATTTATTTGGAAACTAAAATAATGAATAAGGAGAATATTCATTATAAAATAATGAGATAGCAGTGTATATAATTATTGTGAGCATGGTGTGTCTTTTCTGTTCCTGGGCTAGTTTTCGTTAAGCCTACTCCAGTGTCTAAAAACTTTAGAAAATTTTGAGAAAACCATGACATTTCTCCTTTTCATGACTGATGATATTCAGCTTTTCTCTCAATTTCTGAAAGTAGAGAATTTGATAAATGCCTAGTTTGTTAGCCTACATTTGAGCAAAATGTTTGTTTGAAATTATTTCCTTCTTGATCATATTTTGAGACCTTTGCTTTAGAATTGAATGGCAATGATTTTAGAGTTTATGGTCCTCATTTTAAACATCTGCACAGATGAACATATCTAAAATATTCTCAGTATAGAGTTGGGAATTATGAAGTAAGGCCGATTGACAAGGATGACCTTTTCATTCAAATGTTTGTGTAAGTTGTCACTTCTTTATAATAGCTGAGACTGCAGAACACATACGAGTCATTCAGATGTTTATTTCATGAGATGATTAGAGAAGATGCACCTGCATTGCTACAAGCATGACTTTTTAAGGAAGCTTGCTTGTTTCCACATCTAATATAAATTATGCAAGACATTCTTGGAACAATATTTTGGTGCAATAGCCAGTTTGACTTTAGCACTCATTGGCCATCTAAAGTAAAATATGCAATCTAGGGATGATTAATGATTTAATAGATAATACATATGTACTAAGATATATCATGAATAAGTTATATCCCCCAAAAGTGTAAACACAGTTCACAGAAAATGAGGGCATTTGAAAGAATTATTCCTTATGAAGAGACTAACCTGTAAAGGCTATGAGCATGGACTTCAGAGCCAAACTACTTGAACTGGAAGCAGATTTCTGTCATTTACTAGCTCTGTGACTATGGGAAATCATTTAACTTCTTCGTGCCTCAGTTTTGTCATTTGTGAAACAAAGAAAATGATGTCTTTCACCTACTTTTAGAAGTTAAGTATGAAGGAATTCCTAGGTGGTCCAGTAGTTAAAAATCGTTGTTTCCAATGTAGGGGTCATGAATTCAATCAAGAGTTGGGAAACTGGGATACGGAATGGTGTGCAACAGACAAAATAATAATAATAATAAGGTTAATTATGGGGATTAAATGGGACTTTCCAGGTGGTGCAGTGGTAAACAACCTGCCTGCCAATGCAAGAGTTACAGAAGACACAGTTGCCATCTGCTGGGTCAGGAAGATCCCCTGGAGGAGGAAATGGCAGTCCAGTCCAGTATTCTTGCCTGGAAAATTCCATGGACAGAGGATCCTGGCAGGCTACAGACATGGGGTCCAAAGACTCAGCCACAGTTGAGCAAGCAAGCATGAGATGGGGATTAAATAGACTAATACCTGTTTGCGACCCCATGGACTGTAGCCCACCAGACTCCTCCGTCTCTGGGATTTTCCAGGCAAGATACTGAAGTGGGTTGCCATTTCCTTCTCCAGGAGATCTTCCCAACCCAGGGATTGAACCCGGGTCTCCCGCATTGTAGGCAGACGCTTTACCATCTGGCCACCAGGGAAGTCGCATATAATAAGCAATCATGATGATCATGATGATGATGACAGTTGTTACTTAAGTCAGTTCACTGATGTATAAGGCACTTTATTCTTCAAAGTTAGATATGGGCCTGTTGCTCTAAAACACAACAGTCTCTACAAATAAAGTAAAACTTGATTGGGCTTCACCAATGGCTCAGCGGGTAAAGAATCTGCCTGCAGTGCAGGAGACACAGGAGACTCGGGTCCAATCCCTGGATTGGGAAAATCCACTGGAGGAGGGACTGGCACCCGTTCTTCTATTCTTGCTTCACAGGTTCCATGGGCAGAGGATCCTGGCAGTCTATAGTCCGAGGAGTCCCAAAGTGTTGGACACAATTGAGTGACTAAGCAGAAAAGGCAGAGGAAACAGAGATCAAATTGCCAACATCAGTTTGATCATAGAGAACACAAGGGAAATTCAGAAAAACATTTACTTCTGCATCATTGACTACGTGAAAGCCTTTGTGTGGATCACAACAAACTGAGGAAAATTCTTAAAGGGGTAGGAATATCAGACTCTCTTGCCTGCCCCCTGAGAAACCTGTATGAAAGACAAGAAGCAACAGTTAGAACTGGACACGAAACAATGGACTGGTTCAAAATTGAGAGAGGAGTATGTAAGGCTGTATATTGTCACCCTGCTCATTTAACATATATATGCAGAGTACATCATGGAAAATACTGGGCTGGATGAATCACAAGCTGTGATCAAGATTGCCAGGAGAAAAGTCAACAACCTCAGATATGCAGGTGATGGCACCTCATGGCAGAAGGCAAAGAGGAACTAAAAAGCCTCTTGATAAAGATGAAAGAGAAGAGTGATAAAGCTGGTTTAAAACTGAATAATCAAAAAACAAAGATCATGACATCTTGACCTATCACTTCATGGCAAATAAATGGGGAAAAAGTGGAAACAGTGACAGATTTTAATTTCTTGGGCTATAAAATAACTGTGGATGGTGACTAAAGTCATGACATTAAAAGACACTTGCTCCCTGGAAGGAAAGCTATGACAGACCTAGATAGCATATTAAAAAACAGAGTACTTTGCCAACAAAGTCCGTCTAGTCAAGGCTATGGTTTTTCCTGTGGTCATGTACGGATGTGAGAGTTGGATGCTAAAGAAAGCTGAGTGGCTGAAGAATTGATACTATGAATTTTGAACTATGGTGTTGGAGAAGACTCTTCAGAATCCCGTGGACTACAAGGAAATCAAACCACTTCATCCTAAAGGAGATCAGTCCTGGTGTTCTTTGGAAGGACTGATGCTAAAGCTGAAACTCCAATATGTGGACACCTCATGTGAAGAGTTGACTCACTGGAAAAGACTTTGATGCTGGGAGGGATTGGGGGCAGGAGGAGAAGGGGACGACAGAGGATGAGATGGCCAGATGGCATCACTGACTGAATGGACATGAATTTGAGTGAACTCCGGGAGTTGGTGATGGACAGGGAGGCCTGGCGTGCTGCGATTCATGGGGTTGCAAGGAGTTGGACACAACTGAGTGACTGAACTGAACTGAATTGAAGAAAAATTTTAAAATAAATTCATTAAATCATCCTTCATTTTATTCAGTTCACAGAAGAGGATCATGAGTCTCCCAGCAGGTAAAGCATTGTACAATGCATTATTTTAAAAATATCAGTGAGCCAGCTAATTTTTCCTAAAACATAAACCATGTAATCAAAATGAAGTTCATGATTCTGCACAGTGAAGAAAAGGAAATTACTTAGATAAGACTGTATCACTGTGTGGGTAATAGTGGCAACCACATCAGTTTGGACGAAAGATTTTACAGTAGTAAAACAAATTTAATCGGCCGGTTCACTCTGTGTCAATTACACTGTTAAAATTTACTATTGAAATACTGTAGGGGATTACCATCCATTCAGTTTATTTGCAGGTTCTGTCCTGTATATCAATAGAACATTTTTCCTCAGAAAAATGAAATAGCAGCAGCATAGTAAATCTGGAAACAACAAAAGCAGTTGCATTTTTTAAAGAAATGGAAAATGTGCCATATACATGCACATATGATGTACATAACCCAAACTCAGACACTTTGAGCTTTTTTTGTTTCAGAACTTCACACCATAAATAACACATTTTAAGCAGATAAAAGATAGAAATTATTTTTTAATTAGCCCATTCAGGTAGTATACTGAATTTAAGCAGTAATAGTCTGTAAACAAATAACTTAGTAGTATCATAGAGTTATGCCCACACTATGAAATTTAATGACTCTCATCTACATATGGATTCTACACAAGTGGAATCGATTAAATTAATTCTTAGCATCTTGCCTGGGAAATATTAATCTCTTTTATATAACAGAACTTTCATCAATGCTCTTTATCTTGATTTTTTTTTCAAACTCTTTTAAAAGAATGACTTGAGAGTTACATTAGGCAAGTGGCAGAAGAAAATGTACCTAACTTTTCCCCCTACAAGTGAAGTTCCAGATAAACAGTTGCATATGGATTATTCCCTCCAAGAAAAAATTATAAAATAATTGAGAGCCTCCTAATTGAGAGTAACAGGTGACTGAGAAAATACCTATCTTGAAACAGGTAGGAAAAGCTGAGATACACTCATGACATTAACCTCCCTCCTGCCCAACACAGCACTTTATAATTGGGAGGAAATCCCCAATACCAAGCTCTCCCTGAGGAGCAAAGGGCTTGGACCACAGATCTAGCATCCCAACATTTATGGCTGCCATGCAATGGACTAATTTACAAATCACTTAACTCTGAAAGCCCATGGGGCTGTGCATTCACAAGTCTCCTGGGACCACATAAAACAGCAGTTTTACATAGCAGTTTTCCCAGCTCAGTGCAGAGGGAGTAGGCAAAATGCCGAGCTCCCAAGAGAGTTATTGAGTACACCATCAAGTTAAATAAGTACCTATAGAGTATATAAATTAGTGTGGAGTAATGGTATTACTGACTCATTTCATTAAATTATACAGGTAAAACTTGATTAAAATAAAATGCTCACATGAGTGTAATTTTGTACTCAACAGTAGGTTTCTTTAAAAGTTTAAAATCTAAAACTAATGTCTGCAATTTAGTGAAATTTTTGGTCATGTTTTACATTTCTAATATGCATTTCTTACATTTTTCCCAGATTTTTAAGATTTTTTTCTTAATTCCATGTTCAGTGGACTAGAAGTGTTTCATATTATTGGTATTATTAGAGAACTCTTATGTTTTGATTTTTATCACTTTGCACGTGATTAGCTTTTTCATAATGATCAAGATTACTTTATGCCCTATTGTTGAGAAATGGAACATGTTCATGAAATAGTACTGTTATTTCTGTCAACTGTTTCTCACTTTTCATTAACATAGCATTGCAAATGTTAAAGACTCAAAATGCAAGTGAATCTATTTTGTGGATATACCTATATTGCTTATTTTTTTCTTAGCCTTTAATTTTTAATGTTATAATATGAAGATGATGGGAAGGCAATGGGATAAATGAAAGAACAGATATTGATTATCTCTTAAATTCCAAGGGCATTAGTTTCTATACATTCTTACCTGTCATATAACAGATGTTCTTCATTTTCCACATACTCCACTAGTGTCCAATAAAAAGTATTATCTATGAGTATGTGTAGTTTAGATAGCAAATGTGCAAATTTTCATGACTTAATTCTACATATTTGAAACCTCTGGAATTAATACTTTTAAGAGTATAGCCACAAGTGTTTATAACCATGTAGAGACACGACTGAGCAACTTCACTTTCACTTCTCACTTTCATGCTTTGGAGAAGGAAATGGCAGCCCACTCCAGTGTTCTTGCCTGGGGAATCCCAGGGCAGGGAAGCCCGGTAGGCTGCTGTCTATGGGGTCGCACAGGATTGGACACGACTAAAGCAACTTAGCAGCAGCAGCAGAGAGGCATCTATGTAAACACCATTTTTTCTTTTGTAAATTTATGTTCAGTTAGTTGGATTCAGTCATCATCTATTAGATGTGAACTCACTTATGTTTCTTTCTCATTTCTAATGAATGCTCTGTCTTAAAAATCCACATTCTTTGTTTTTTATAGTCTAGTTGTTGGAGGTCTCTTCTTATGTGTGCTTGTATGACTGTAGTAAATATATTTTTATAACTTCTTTTTCCTATCTTACTACTTTTCCACAATATTATATGTGCTTAGAATAATGAAAACTAGCAATACTGCTAAATGACACTAGTGGGTACTATAAGAAATTTTGTGTTACCTAGTTACCTATAGCTTCCCATGTGGCACAGTGGCAAAGAATCCACCTGCCAATGCAGGATACACAAGAGACGCAGGTTCGAGATGATCGTCTAGAGAAGGAAATGCCATCCCACCCCAGTATTCTTGCCTGGAAAATTCCATGGACATTGGAGCCTGGGTGGTCTGCAGTCCATGGGCTTGCAAAGAGTAGGATATGACTGAACACATTGTACACAAGGCTACACACAGTTAGTCTGTATAGTTAGGAAACAGAAACTATATCAGTAAATTGAACACAGAAAATTTCATATGAATTGTTAACTAGAGAAGGAGATCAAGATGTTGGAGTGGAAGGATGCCAAACTCACCTCCCCTCACAGACATACCAAACATACATCCTCATGTGAAACAACTTTCCCTGGAAATAACCTAGAAATTCGCAGAAAGCCTCTTCTACTACCAAAACTATACAGAAAGATACTGACAGAACTGAGTAGGAAGAGAACAGAAGCAATTGAGTCAGAACTTACAACAGAAGCAGAGAACATAGAAGAGGAGGGGGATATTACTGACTCAAGGATCCTCCTTGAGGAGTGAAGGGTTCAAGCCGCATATAAGGCACTATAGCCCTGGGTTTGACACCAGGAAGATGAGTATTCCTTAGCTGATTTGAAAACCAGTGGGATTTAACAGAGGACTCCAAGATGCTGAGACTCTACTTGCAAAGAAGATACACATACACTTGCTTATCCCGGGGACAAGGCAGAGAAAGCAGGTCAAAACTGCATGGAGCTTCAGCCAGTTACCCACTACAGCCCCGGTGCGCATCCTAGCCCACACCAGTCATCCACCCCAGCCCTCTTGCTCTGGTGCTGCTCTTCCTTGGGGTGAAAGCTGCCTTTGTCAAGAAGAGAGCACTCCCAGAACAGAGTCAACTGGGGCACAACTCTGCCTGTGAACAGGGTTAAGACAAGCATTTCAGCATGCTTGCATGCAGAATCTGCAGGTTGAAAACTGCAAGAGACTCTAAGCAGCTTCTCAGTACAACCCTAGCATGCACTCAGATTGTACTGGATGCCTGCTTCATCCCCTCTTGCTCTGGCACTGCTCTCCACTAGGGCAAAGTCTGCTACTGCCAGGGAAAGTATGCTCACTCAGCAGGGACAGAACCAGCTTGGATCTGACCTCAGGGCTTCTGCACCAGCACCTTGGGTCCCAACTACCCAACGACAGGGTGGTGACTCCCAGTGAACACAGAGAAGAGCTCCAGCTCACACCTGACGCTGACTCTAACCCATTCAGTCCTACCTCCCACCAACACGGTAGCTGCCAGTTGGTACCAGCTACCAGATGGTACCCCAGGAGAAGGCATGTCTCATGCTCACTTCAGATCCAGCTCCTCCACCAAAACCACTAGGCACACGCAGATTGCATAGGGACACGCTCATATAAGAAACAGTCCCTCAAAGCATTAGTTATTTCACCTAATTTCATAGAAACAGAGAAAGTTAAGCAAAATGAGAAGACAAGAAAATGAAACATATATAAATAATTTACCAGCTAAAGAGTTCAAAACAATAGTAATAAGAATGCTAACTGAACTTGAGAGAAGAACAGATGAACACAGAATTTTAATAAAGAACTATAAAATATTAAAAGAGCTGAAAAATTATAATTGAAAAGAGAAATACACCAGAAGGAATTAACAGCATACCAGGTCATACAGAAGAACACGAGCAATCTGGGAGATAGGATAATGGAAACCAACCAATTAGAACAGTAAGAAGAAAGACATTTAAAAAAATAGAATGGTTCAAAGAAGCTCTGAGATGATCTCAAGTATACCAATGTTTGTGTTATAGGGATCCTAGAAGGAAAAGAGAGAGAGAAAGGTCGAAAATGACTAGGACTGAAAACTTCCTGAACCTGAGAAAGGAAACATTTCAGAGTAAAGAAGGCACAGTTCAGTTCAGTTCAGTCGCGCAGTCGTGTCCGACTCTTTGCGACCCCATGAATCGCAGTACGCCAGGCCTCCCTGTCCATCACCAACTCCCGGAGTTCACTCAGACTCATGTCCATTGAGTCTGTGATGCCATCCAGCCATCTCATCCTCGGTCGTCCCTTTCTCCTCCTGCCCCCAATCCCTCCCAGCATCAGGGTCTTTTCCAATGAGTCAACTCTTCGCATAAGGTGCCCAAAGTACTGGAGCTTCAGTTTTAGCATCATTCCTTCCAAAGAAATCCCAGGGTTGATCTCCTTCAGAATGGACTGGTTGGATCTCCTTGCAGTCCAAGGGACTCTCAAGAGTCTTCTCCAACACCACAGTTCAAAAGCATCAATTCTTCTGCGCTCAGCCTTCTTCACAGTCCAACTCTCACATCCATACATGACCACAGGAAAAACCATAGCCTTGACTAGACGGACCTTAGTCGGCAAAGTAATGTCTCTGCTTTTGAATATACTATCTAGGTTGGTCATAACTTTTCTTCCAAGGAGTAAGCGCCTTTTAATTTCATGGCTGCAGTCACCATCTGCAGTGATTTTGGAGCCCAAAAAAACAAAGTCTGACACTGTTTCTACTGTTTCCCCATCTATTTCCCATGAAGTGATGGGGCCAGATGCCATGATCTTCGTTTTCTGAATGTTGAGCTTTAAGCCAACTTTTCCACTCTCCTCTTTCACTTTCAACAAGAGGCTTTTTAGCTCCTCCTCACTTTCTGCCATAAGGGTGGTGTCATCTGCATATCTGAGATTATTGATATTTCTCCCAGCAATCTTGATTCCAGCTTGTGTTTCTTCCAGTCCAGCATTTCTCATGATGTACTCTGCATATAAGTTAAATAAGCAGGGTGACAATATACAGCCTTGACGTACTCCTTTTCCTATTTGGAACCAGTCTGTTGTTCCATGTCCAGTTCTAACTGTTGCTTCCTGACCTGCATACAGATTTCTCAAGAGGCAGGTCAAGTGGTCTGGTATTCCCATCTCTTTCAGAATTTTCCACAGTTTACTGTGATCCACACAGTCAAAGGCTTTGGCATAATCAATAAAGCAGAAATAGATGAGCGGATGTTGGCAATTTGATCTCTGGTTCCTCTGCCTTTTCTAAAACCAGCTTGAACATCAGGGAGTTCACGGTTCACATATTGCTGAAGTCTGGCTTGGAGAATTTTGAGCATTACTTTACTAGCATGTGAGATGCCAAACAATATGTATCAAAAGACACACACACAAATGTCATAATTTAAATGGCAGGAAAATTTTAAAGAATTTTAAAGGCAGCAAGAGAGGGAAAAATGTCACAAGGGATTCTCTGTAAGGATATCAGCTGATCTAGAAACAATAGCCAAGACATGGAAGCAATATAACTGTTTATCAACAGATGAATGGATAAAGAGGATATAAAATGCAATACTGCATCTTATATCTTTATATATATGTGTACATCACATATATAAAGATATAAGATGCAGTATTGCTTATTAAAAAACATCAAAATTTTGCCATTTGCAACAAAATATATGGACCTAGAGTGTATTATACTTAGTGAAATGAGGCAGATAAATACTGCATGTTGTATTCTGTATGTGAAATCAAAAAAATAAGACAAGTGAATGTTAACAGAAACAGACTCACAGATGTAAAGAATAAATGAATGGTTACTGAGGATTTGGTAGGAGGAGGGGCAAGATAGGAATAGGGGATTAGAAAGTACAAACTGCTATGTATAAAATAAATACATTATACAGTTACATTGTACAGCAAGGAATATAACCAATATTTTATAATAATTTTATAACCTGTAAAATATTGAATCACTATTTTGTATACCTGAAATTGGGATAACATTGTAAACCTGCTGCTGCTAAGTCACTTCAGCATATTTTTGTTTAAATATTTAGGAAAAGCCCATATGAAAATAGTTCAATATTAATTCTGTATGTTATTTTTGTACAGATATCATATCTATAGAAGTTCACTTTAATCTTTTGATAAAATCTAAGAAAATAAGCAGTGAAAAATGAATCTGAGTTCCACTTAGCTCATAGAATATACAGAAAGCGGTGATTCCAGAACAATATTAAAAAAAAAAAAAAGAAAAATCCTGATTACCCATTGAATAAATTATCCCACTTTTCATCTTCTGAAACTGTATAATTTTGACAATTAGGGTATGAACAAAAAATATATTTGATATATAAATATCTTAAGCAGATATAAGGTTTTTCAATAATTAATTCATTGAGTGATGTTTGCTTCAATTTAGTGTTCTTAGTTCCAGGTAAAATTGTCTGTTAGTGAATATGCTCTGTCTTAGAAAGCCTAGGGAAAGAAAAAACCACCATTGCCAGAAAGATGGCTCTCTGTGGTTAAGCTATCCAGGACCAAGTAGTGTCCTTCCAGCTCAACCAATCACTAGAGTAATAGAATTTTTGTGCTCAAATTATTCTAGATATTTTACTGGACAGAATTATAGCAGATTTCGATACTTAGTGTTTTCTTATGGAAAATGGGAACAGGCTTCCCATGCTTAGTTTTCTGAAACCCTTTAGACTCTGACCTGCATTTATGAAATGGGTCTTCTCAATTCTTTGTTGTACCTATTTTAATAAGATTCTTATAAAACTCCAGTACCAACTCCTTATGTGAACTCTTGTAAAGGCAAGAAGATCAGCTCAAAGTTAAGAAATGAGTATGTCATTACTTATAAATTTGCCCCATGAATTCATGAAGAATAAAATGAGTAAGCTGCTGGTTCTATACCAGTAACTCTTGTTCACTTCGCCTATATAATCTTCTGAAGGGCAAATGTAGGTCTTCTTGTCAAACAATGTTTTGCATGAAACATCATTAAGAAATCATCTAATGAGGTATTATTGTGTAATTATCTCAGTATTTTATGTAGAATTTTCTTTTCTTTTTCTTTATTTTTAAACTTAGTTTTCTTGCCAGATACAGAGATGTTTCTGAGGCTCTAAATCAGTTGTTGCTTCTGCCCCATTATTTTATATGATTCAAGTTGCAACTAGCAATACCTATATATAAATGTATATAATAGCATTAAATAACGTCAGACTCAATGCATTTCTACAAGGATGAACTAAGTGCTCATACATAGTTTGTATTTAACAGTCACACAGAAGCACATTGAAGATACTTAAAGGCGGAGAGAAGTCTGAGACCTCTAGTTTTCAGTTCCTATAGTGAAATTTTTGGTTATGACAAAAATGTTCTACTAAACACTTTTCTTTTTATGGTCTAATTTTTCTGGGAGGTATATTGATCAAAAGTATTTTGGCAGTTGAAACTGAACAGTAGAATAATGTTCAGGTTCTTACATGCAGCCACATAATGTACTGGTGTAGTAAATGGAAAACAAGACAAAAAACCCCTAGGAGAGCCCATAAAACATAGTATTACAGAATATTAACTCCACTATAGATACCCAGTACTATATAAGAAATATTAAAAGAGAGTTTAAAGTTACAACTGCAAAGCATTAATTCATTTCCTACTAGTGTTTTCCCAGTGACCAATTTAAGGGTTTGAGGGGATTTAAGTTTTAAATAGCATTCAGTTCAGTTGCTCAGTCGTGTCCAACTCTGCGACCCCATGAATTGCAGCACACCAGGCCTCCCTGTCCATCACCAACTCCCAGAGTTCACCCAAATTCATGTCCTTCGAGTCACTGATGCCATCTCATCCTCTGTCATCCCCTTCTCTTCCTTCCCCCAATCCCTTCCAGCATCAGAGTCTTTTCCAATGAGTCAACTCTTTGCATGAGGTGGCCAAAGTATTGGAGTTTCAGGTTTAGCATCAGTCCTTCCAAACACCCAGGACCGATCTCCTTTAGAATGGATCCTTTAGGTTGGATCTCCTTGCAGTCCAAGGGACTCTCAAGAGTCTTCTCCAATGTTACTTTCTCACTAACTGACCTTCTTATTTGGTCCAAATTACATAAGGAAAGAGACTGCTTAGAAAAACGCAAGACAGCAAAAGAGACACAGTTGTATAGAATGGCCTTTTGGACTCTGTGGGAGAGGGAGAGGGTGGGATGGGTTGGCAGAGTGGCAATGTAACAAGTGTGATATCAGAAGCGAAACGAATTGCCAATCCAGGTTTGATGCAGGATGCAGGATGCTTGGGACTGATGCACGGGGATAATCCAGAGAGAGGGTGTAGGGAGGTGGGGGTCGGGATTGGGAGTTCATGTACACTCATGGCTAATTCATGTCAATGTGTA
Source organism: Aepyceros melampus (assembly GCA_006408695.1). Lineage (NCBI taxonomy): Eukaryota > Metazoa > Chordata > Mammalia > Artiodactyla > Bovidae > Aepyceros > Aepyceros melampus. The sequence continues at coordinate 50,482 of SJXQ01004556.1, forward strand.
ACAAAACGAATACAGTATTGTAAAGCAAAACAAACTAAAAAATAAAAATTAAAAAAAAAAAAAAAGAAAACAGTATTTTGGAGTAAATAGGCAAAATCTTTCTGAAGACAAACTTCCAAACTGACATTATGATTTTAAAATGGTCTTTGAATTAATACAATTGTAACATAAAATGTGATGGTTAGATAGCATCTCATACTCAATGAACATTAATTTGAATAAATTGCAGGAGATAGTGGAGAACAGGGAAGCCTGGAGTGCTACAGTCAGTGGGGTCCCAAAGAGTCAGACATGACTTAGTGACTGAACAGCAACAAAGATAAAATGTAAAAGCAACCACTGAATATATAGATTTCTGATATGCATGATTGAAAGTTTCTGAGTTCATGCCATCCCTGGGTGATTCTGCCAATCCATTATAAGTGTACACTTCAGCAGGACAAATAAAACATCTGTGATGTCAGTAGTATACATAAAACCACTTTTGCTACAGTATACAAGAACAATTTATGTCACCCACACATTTTTAAAACATTGTGGCATACTGTATTTATGAAGTCAATGTATTTATTTTGATAGGAAAGAATATCCTCGTGGGGGTCTACAGAGAAGTGATATTTTATCAATTGTGTGTAATAGTATGTATACTGTTTCAAATGTTTTTGAAGTTTTAAGTCCAATCGCAAGCCTGTCACCAACTGTCACCTTTTATGTTGACAAAATAAATATTAGGTTCTCTGAAAATACAATATGACAAAGTCTATTTGGAAATTTTGTGTATCAATATATAGCTGAATTTCATTATGTTCTATGGCTCATCTCCCACTCACAGTTGTAGTTTCCACAGGGTCTTTGCAAGGTCCAATAAGCCTGAATTAACATGATAAATAATAGTCTTTAAAAATATTGCTGTGAATATCAGTATTTACAAATCTTTAGTCAAAGTATTGACATCACAATAATGAGAATTTAAGTTAAATTGATAGACAAAAGCCATGAAATTAAAAGACGCTTACTCCTTGGAAGAAAAGCTATGACCAACCTAGACAGCATATTAAAAAGCAGACACATTACTTTGCCAAAGGTCCGTCTAGTCAAAGCTATGGTTTTCCCAGTAGTCATGTATGCATCTGAGAGTTGAACTATAAAGAGTTGGACTGAGCACTGAAGAACTGATGCTTTTGAACTGTGGTGTTGGAGAAGACTTGAGAGTCCCTTGGACTGCAAGGAGATCCAACCAGTCCCTCCTAAAGGAAGTTAGTCCTGAATATTCATTGGAAGGACTGATGCTGAAGCTGAAGCTCCAATATTTTGCCCACCTGATATGAAGAACTGACTAACTGTAAAAGACCCTGATGCTGGGAAAAATTGAGGGCAGGAGACGGGGGAGACAGAGGATGAGGTTGTTGGATGGCATCACTGACTTGATGGACATGGGTTTGAATATGCTCTGGAAGTTGGTTATGGACAGGGAAGCCTGGCCTGCTGCAGTCCAGGGACACAAATGAGTGACTGAACTGAACTGAGGCTATCATGATGCTGCTGCTGCTGCTAAATCACTTCAGTTGTGTCCGACTCTGTGCAACCCCATAGATGGCAGCCTACCAGGCTCCCCCATCCCTGGAATTCTTCAGGCAAGAGTACGGGAGTGGGTTGCCTTGTCTTCTCCGAGGCTATCATAGTGTCATGCTTAACATTACTAATTATGTTGTACATTTATGAAGAAATTAACATCTGCTACATATGAAATGATACTTTTGCATTTTTTGTTTTCTAAGATATTAATGAGATATTAAAATAAGACATGTAGTACTCTATAACATTTGATTTTTGCTGTTCAGAATTTATGATAACTAAATCTAGACTGTAAAAGTTTTCCTTTGAATTATTCAAATAGTGATATTAAGAAAACAAAACACGCAGAAAAATAGTATAATTTTTTAGTGCATGAGAGATACTGTATTATTGTGAAATGTTAGTTTAGTCTATTTATATGTAATCTGTGTTCATTATAAGTGATTACTCTCTATTTTCTACATGAGAACCAAATGAATTTCAAATGTTAACATTTAGCATTTACAATATTACCTCCAAGTGCTACATGTTCTTGAAAGAAATGAATTTACCTTTCTGACTATCTTTAATTTGAACTATATTTATAATTAATAGGTGTTTCCCTTGTGGCTAAGCTGGTAAAGAATCCACCTGCAGTGGGGGAGACCTCGGTTCAATCCTTGGGTTGGGAAGATCCCCTGGAGAAGGGAAATATATTCCAATATTCCAGCCTGGAGAATTCCATGGACTGTAATAGTCCGTGGGGTAAGATTTTATTGCATATGAAGATCTAATATATTGGACTCAACATTTATGTTTCATAAAATTTAGATATAATATGTAGCATCTATATGTATATATCTTCCTATATAAATCATGGGAAAAATAAAAAAGGAGTCAGTTAATTTTCACAACACAAAAATAAAATAGAATTTTTGGTAATAAATATACCTAAAAATTTAATTTACCTTAATTATGTGTTATATATATATCACATAGTTATACATCATAAGTATGCCTTGATAGCATGTAGGATGAACTGATACATTCATTGAATATCTTTCTTGATGTCATTCAATGCAACACATTCACCAATTTTAATTATATTTGTAATGATTTTTAGTATGATTTTGAGAACTGCAAAGACTAGGCTAATATACCATCTTGTAAGTTTTTCTATTTTGTACCATTTTTCTTTTTGATCACTAGCTTGCCATGTCTACATGATGATAAACTTCAGTAGTTTCTTTCCCTGACTACCCCTTTGGATTGCCTAGGGAATTTTTTGTATACCAATGTCTGCTTTATAAATATGCTGATTAGATTGATACAGGTATGAATTAGGTGTGGCTATTTTAAAAAATAACTCCTAAATTGATGCTAATATGCATGCAGAATTGAAAACTCAGGAACTGGGATAAATTCAATGTCCCCATCCTAAACACACACACACACACACACACACACACACACACACACACACACAGAGTTCATTTCTCAAAATCCTGACCACAAAGCAAATAATTAGGAGAATATAAAATGGGTCTCATGTTTAATCTTTTGATTTTAGACTTTCTTTTATCAGATGTTTCTTTTTTTTTAAGAATCATTTCCTTGTTTCTTTGAGCTGCCACTTTTCTGGAATTCTATCTATTGCTGGCCTTATTTTAATTAAGCATCTAGCATCAAGTATAATACATATAGTTAAGAATTAAGCCTTGTTAGGGTGTTAGAGCAGAGAAGGCAATGGTACCCCACTCCAGTACTCTTCCCTGGAAAATCCCATGGACGGAGGAGCCTGGTAGGCTGCAGTCCATGAGGTCACTAAGAGTCGGACACGACTGAGAGACTTCACTTTCACTTTTCACTTTCATGCATTGGAGGAGGAAATGGCAACCCACTCCAGTGTTCTTGCCTGGAGAATCTCAGGGACAGAGGAGCCTGGTAGGAGGCCGTCTATGGGGTCGTACAGAGTCGGACAAGACTGAAGTGACTTAGCAGCAGCAGGGTGTTAGAGATGCAGTTTATCAGTTTAGAGTGGCCTAGATTGAATACCATACTCTTGATTTTAATAATCAATGTAGAGTCCAGCTGGTGATTTTACTTATAAAAGAGTTTAAAAATTAAAAGATAGGAAAAACCCAACACTTAAAATTGCCATATTGGCCTAATATATAATGAATTGAGACAAATATATACACAAGAATACTGAGTTTTGTATCATGCATTGCAGCTTTCTGTTCCCTGTGGATCAAGTGAACAGATGCATGCTGCTTCTTATTTATGATTACTACCAATAATATAAAACATGAATTCACATATATTGCTTGCTTTCTATACCATAAGGCTTTTTTCTTAAAATTTGGATATGAATTAATAATTTTAAATAATCTTAAGTGCTTCCCTAGTGGCTCAGATGGTAAAGAATAATCTTTACCCTAATGGCCTCTGGTCAGTGGAACAAGACCGTTCAACCATTCTATTTTATTGGTAGGAGTCTTGCAGTTTTACAGATGATGAAATATTTTGCAATCTATAAAAATAATAAATATGGACAAGTATAAACTTTCCAAGTAAAACATGGGAAACACAATGATTATATAAATTTCATGGAGGAGAGAGAGTTGAAACTGTTCTTATTACTTTTAAAGATTCAAGTCAGAATGTTAAGATGTTTATTTTCTTGAAATCATCACCAACCAAGTTATATATGAATTCCATTGAATCAAGCTGAAATCAAGATTTCCAGGAGAAATGTCAATAACCTCAGATATGCATATATCACCACGCTTATGACAGAAAGCGAAGAAGAACTAAAGAGCTTCTTGATGAAAGTGAAAGAGGAGAGTGAAAAAGTTTGCTTAAAACTCAACATTCAGAAATCTAAGATCATGGCATCCAGTCCCATCACTTCATGGCAAATAGATGGGCAAACAGTGGAAACAGTGACAGACTCTATTTTAGGGGGCTCAAAATCACTGCAGATGGTGACTGCAGCCATGAAATTAAGACACTTGCTCCTTGGAAGAAGAGTTATGACCAACCTAGAGAGCATATTAGAAAGCAGAAACATTACCAACAAAGGTCTATCTAATCAAAGCTATGGTTTTCCCAGTAGTCATGTACGGATCTGAGAGTTGGATTATGAAGAAAGCTGAGCACCAAATAATGGTGCTTTTGAACTGTGGAATTGGAGAAGACTCTTGAGAGTCCTTTGGACTGCAAGGAGATCCAACCAGTCCATCCTAAAGGAGATCAGTCCTGAATACTCATTGGAAGGACTGATGCTGAAGCTGAAACTCCAGTCATTTGGCCACCTGATGCAAAGGACTGACTCATTGGAAAAGACTCTGATGCTGAGAAAGACTAAAAGCAGGAGGAGAAGAGGATGACAGAGGACAAGATGATTGGATGGCATCACTGACTCAAGGGACATGAGTTTGAGAAAACTCCAGGAGTTGGTGTTGGACAGAGAGCCTGGTGTGCTGCAGTCCATGGGGTCGCAAAGAGCCAGACATGACTGAGGAACTGAACTGAAATGAACTGAATTCCAAATGAGGCCCATTAATATTAAATGAAATTTACTAGTATTTAGATGGCTAGTATAGGTTATAGAGATAGACCATCTTTAATATATATTTAACAAAAAGATTCAATGTTAAAGTATCCTAAGACAGATGTATAACTATAATTATTGTGCTTTAGTAATACTAGAGTATGCTTGTTTGCTTATTTTTAAATAGAGCATTCCATGCAAAAGCAGCAGAATACACATTTTTCTCATGTGCACATGGAACATTCTCCAGGATTGTCCAACATGCTGAGCCACACAATGAGCCTTGGTAAATTTAAGAAAATTGAAATCATGTCCAGCATCTTTTCTGACCACAATGCTATGAGATTAGTAATAAACTACAAAGGAAAAAAAACTATAAAAACCACAATCATGTGGAGGCTAAACAGTATATTACTAAACAACCAATGGATCACTGAAGAAATCACAAAATAGCTAAAGAGAAATGAAAACACTATGATCAGAAGCAAATAAGATGCAGCAAAAGCAGTTCTAAGAGAGAAGTTTATAGCAATACAATCTTACCTCAAGAAATAAGAAACATCTCAAATAACAACCTACCCTTACAACACCTAAAGCAGCTTGAGAAAGAAAGACAAACAAAACCTAGAGTTAGTAAAAGAAAGAAATCATAAAGATCAGAGCAGAAATAAATGAATTAGAAATTAAAAAATAACAGCAAAGATTGATGATATATTATTTTTGATAGAATAAGTAGATTAATATGTTCTTATACAACCACTGCATTCTAGCTTTTCTTTTTGTAACACCACTGTAATTTCTCATCCCATAGTCAACAATAACTTCCACAAAGCTCACTTCAAAGTTCTATTTTAGTGTCATCAGTCTTGACCTAGCAACAATATTTGCCACAATTATTTACTTCCTTACCTTTGAAAGACTTCCTTCGCTTATTTCCAGAACACCTCCTTCACTTAGTTTTCCTCCTTGTGTTCTTAGTTGCTCAGTCATGTCTGACTCTGTGACCCTGTGGACTGTAGCCCCCCCAGGCTCCTCTGTCTATGAGGTTTCTCTAGGCAAGAATACTGGAATGGGTTGCCATTCCCTTCTCTAGAGGATCTTCCCCACCCAGGGATTGAACTTGGGTCTCCTGGATTGCAGGCAGATTATCACTGAGCCACCAGGAAAGCCCTTAGTTTTCCTCCTAGACCCTGGAAATTCCTTTTTATTTGCCTATGTTGATTCCTCTTCTCTCAATCCATTAAATATCAAAATTTTCAAAGACTTAGTTCTTGTATCTTTTTGTTTCCCTATTTTCAATCTCAGGACACCTTATCCAGTCCCTGGGCTTAGGTAACACCTATATGTCCAAAATGCCTGCATTTGCATCTCCATTCCATACTTATTTGCTGAATCCTAACTCATAATTTCAAATGTTTACTCAACATCTCAATTTGGAGGTCAAATAAATGATTCAAAACTGAAGTCTTGATCTTGTTCCCTAAAGCTTGCCTTCCTATAGTTTTCCAAATTCAAAGATGGGAATTCTGTCCCTCCAGTTTTCAAGCCAATCTATTTTGATGTCATTTTTGGCTCTGCTTTTTCAGTCAGCAGTAGCACATGCCACTCACATACTGACATCCAACCTATCCAGCATTAGATTTAGCTGAAACACAGATCAGAATTCCACCCACCTCCATCTCTGCTGTCACCCTGGTATGAGCTATCATCACGCATCACTATGCATGGCAGGTCTCACAATTTTTGCTGTTGTCCTTCTATAAGTTAAAAAGAGTAGTTAGAAGGTTTACTTTGAAAGTAAGTCCAATAATTTCATTATTTAAAATTCATCCATGATTCACAGTTCTCTTCACCCAAATCCTGTAAGATCTCTTCATCTCCCCTTCAGTCATTCCACTTTAACCACAATGGCTAAGGAGCACTTTCACAAACCAGACAGTCCCTGCACTAAGGAAGGGCTTTTGGTTTATCTGCTTTATCAGTTCTCTCTCTGAAGCACTCTTCCCCAGGTGTCTGTATTGCTAGCTTACATCTTTCTGTGGTCTTTGCTTGTATCTCACTTTCTCAGTGATGGAAATGTTGGCTATTCTGGTTGGTAATGCAGTGTACCTCTACCTCATTTTTTCTCAACTTTGACAATCTCAAGACTTCTTTTACTGCTTAATTTGTTTTTCTTTCTGCATGACTCTTATCACCTTCTACATTGTGCACAATTTACCAATATATGATGTTTACACCTTACAATGTGTCTCATTCTTCTAGAACAAAAATATTGAGAGTCAATGGTTTGAAATTTAACCCTTATTTTGTAAATAATTATTTATATAACTTGGAAAACTCCTTTGACCTTTCCGGTTATTGATTCTCTCTTTCGTTAAAAGTGGAGATTTCACTTGGTAATTTTCAGGTCCCTTCTAAGCTAAAATTGTGTCCAGCTCTAACTTATTTCTCTTGGCAAAACTCAATTGCATTATAAATCTTAAAATTGGATTTTACTCGACAGAGAGTCTATGAAATTGGCTGTTGGAAACACAAGTGCTCAGTAGTAGCATCAATAATTAGTTGCCTCACTGAAAGTGCATTACTTTTTATAAAACTTCCCCTTCCCTGGAGATGACTGCATTTCTCAGAGTAAGCTGCTTGTTCAATTTAATGCATTGTTAAAACCCAAGCAAGTTTAAAGGGTTTATATTGTAATTACATGCTTTATTTGGACTTGGAATACAGCTACAGAATTGCTGTAACAACTTATTCTGTGTTGAATATACAATACACAGATATGATTGTGATGTACAATTACAAGATAAATTGAATGTTTAATCTTTGAATTCACTTATCTTATTTTGAGTAGAAAATAATAGTTTTCCTAAAGATTTTACTTTAATTAGCTAATTGGTTGAATCATATTACAAACTTTTTTATTTTATGTGGTTAGACCTATTTTCAGATTCCTTTTGGGGAAATGATAACCTCTTTTTTTTAATCCAAAGGATATTACTCTTTCTAAACTGTCACCTCAGGACTAAAATCTTGTTGGAGCATGAGAACTAGGTGGACATTTTGGAGGTCTAGTGCTTGCCTCACCAGTCTTTTCAAGAACTCACTGGCTGAACCAAATTATCAGAGGCCATGACAAGGTTGCTTCTGGCACTGAGCATCACACTGGAGGCCCATCATTAATGCAGCCATAATTTTTAACATTACCCACATAGCACCAGGAAAATTCAAGATTTACCAGTCCAATCACTCCCCAACCTACAAATTGATGCCAGTTCACAAGACTCTGAATCTCAGTAAAAACTGACTTTTTTTTTTAAGTCAATTCTCATAATTTATTTCACTTTGAAAGCATTGTTGGCAGATTCTTTCTACTTTAAGTATCTTTTGTGACTTAAATACCAATGGATATCTTCATTTTTACTAAAGAATGACTTAACTATTTGACTGACTGTATATGTCTGTCCATTCTTTACCCTAGAACACCTACTTTTACCAGTGCATTTAACAAGCCACACTCATCTATTAACATTTGAAATGACTTTTCCAATGCAGCTTGTACAAAAAGCTTGGTTACCAGAGGACCGGGGGATAAATGAGCAAATGGGGATTGACACATACACAATACCATATACAATATAGGAAACTAATAAGAATCTTCTGTGTAGCACATGGAACTCTACTCAATATTCAGCAATGGCCTATTGGAAAAGTAATCTTAGAGAGAGAGTATATATTTGTATAACTGATTCACTTTGCTGTACACCTGAAATTAATACAACATTGCAAATCAACTATATTCCAAAAAATTAATATTAAATAGCAAGTATCAGCAACATTGTAGATAAATTGATCATATACTTCTTCTGAGACTGACAAAGTTAAAAGAAAGGGAGATAGAAATTTCAGAGCTGTAAAACTGACTGTGATCTTTTCCTCCACGCAAAGTATGACAAGACAAAACATTATCATTTGGAGTTACTCTATGTTAACAATACATGGGTTTCATAACAAGACCCTCCTATAAGTTTTGAACTCCATGACATTTAACAAAGCACTTAACAACTTTTATATATGAAAGTGTATTCTCCCAAAATTCGTATGATAAAGCCCTAACTCTGATTTTTTTTCTATGCAACTGTCTTTATTATTTTTTTTTAATTTAGTTCCTTCAAACAGGCAGTTAAAATTAAATAAGATCACAAGGATGAAACCCTTATACAATTCAACCAATGTCCTTATAGGAAGAGAAGGAGGTACCAAGGATACACAGGTGCACAGAGAAGGAGGCCCAGAGAGGATACAGCAAGATCAAGGTCATCTGCAACTCAAACCTGCCAACACCATGATCTTGCATTCCCAGCCTTTAGAACTGTAAGAAAATATGTTTCTGTTGTTTAAATCACTCAGTTTGGGGTATTTTGCTGTAGCAGACCTAGTGCATTAACACAACACACAGTTCAGTTTAGTTGCTCAGTCATATCCAACTCTTTGTGACTGCATGGACTGCAGCATGCCAGGCTTCCCTGTCCATCACTAACTCCTGGAGCTTGCTCAAACTCATGTCCATCAAGTTGGTGTTATCATCCAACCATCTGGTCCTCTGTCATCCCCTTCTCCTCCCACCTTCAATCTTTCCCAGCATCAGGGTCTTTTCAATTAAGTCAGTCCTTCACATCAGGTGGCCAAATGATCGGAGTTTCAGCTTCAGCATCAGTCCTTCCAAATCAGGACTGATTTCCTATAGAATGGACTGGTTGGATCTCCTTGCAGTCCAAGGGACTCTCAAGAGTCTTCTCCAACACCACAGTTCAAAAGCATCAATTCTTTGGTGCTCAGCTTTCTTTATAGTCCAACTCTCACATCCATACATGACTACTGGGAAAACCATAGATTTGACTATACAGACCTTTGTTGGTAAAGTAATGTCTCTGCTTTTTAATATGCTGTCTAGGTTGTTCATAACTTTTCTTCCAAGGAACAAGTGTCTTTACAGGGTCTTTTCAATTAAGTCAGTCCTTCACATCAGGTGGCCAAATGATCGGAGTTTCAGCTTCAGTATCAGTCCTTCCAAATCAGGACTGATTTCCTATAGAATGGACTGGTTGGATCTCCTTGCAGTCCAAGGGACTCTCAAGAGTCTTCTCCAACACCACAGTTCAAAAGCATCAATTCTTTGGTGCTCAGCTTTCTTTATAGTCCAACTCTCACATCCATACATGACTACTGGGAAAACCATAGATTTGACTATACAGACCTTTGTGGTAAAGTAATGTCTCTGCTTTTTAATATGCTGTCTAGGTTGTTCATAACTTTTCTTCCAAGGAACAAGTGTCTTTTAATTTTATGGCTACAATCACCATCTGCAGTGATTTTGGAGCCCCCCAAAATAAAGTCTGTCACTGTTTCCATTGTTTCCCCGTTATTTGCCATGAAGTGATGGGACCAGATGCCATGATCCTAGGTTTCTGAATGTTGAGTTTTAACCCAGCTTTTTCACTCTATTTCATGTTCATCAAGAAGCTCTTCAGTTCCTCTTCACTTTCTGTCATAAGGGTGGTATCATCTGCATAGCTGAGGTTATTAATATTTCTCCCAAAAACCTTGATTACAGCTGTGTTTCATCCAACCCAGAATTTTGCATGATGTACTCTGCCTATAAGTTAAATGAGCGGGACAACAATATACAGCCTAGACTTACTCCTTTCCTAATTTGAAAACAGTCCGTTGTTCCATGCCTTGTTCTAACTGTTGCTTCTTGACTTGCATAAAGATTTCTTAGGAGGCAGTTCAGGTGGTCTGGTATTCTCATCTCTTTAAGAATTTTCTACCATTTGCTATGATCTACACAGTCAAAGACTTTGATGTAATCAATAAATCAGAAGTGAATGTTTTTCTGGAATTCTGTAGCATTTTCTGTGATCTAGCAGATATTGACAATTTTGTCTTTGGTTCCTCTGCTTCTCTTGTTCCTCAACCGTGGTGCTGGAGAAGACTGTTGAGAGTCCCTTGGACTGCAAGGAGATCAAACTAGTCAGTCCTAAAGGAACTCAATCCTGAATATTCATTGGAAGGACTGATGCTGAAGCTGAAATGCCAATACTTTGGCCACCTAATGCGAAGAACTCACTCATTGGAAAAGACCCTTATCCTAGGAAAGATTGAAGGCAGGAGAATTAGATGACAGAGGATGAGATGGTTGATTGGCATCACCGACTCAATGGACATGAGTTTAAGTAAGCTCCAGGAGTTGGTGATGGACAGGGAAGTCTGGCTTGCTCCAGCTGTGGGGTTGCAGAGTCAGACACAATTGAGTGAATGAAGTAACTAATACTGATCCTCTGCCTATTCTAAATACAACTTGAATGTCTGGAATTTCATGATTCACCTACTGTTGAAGCCTGGCTTGCATAATTTTGAGCATTATGGTGCTAGTGTGAGAGAGGAGTGCAATTGTAATGTAGTTTGAGCATTCTTTGGCATTGCCTTTCTTTGGGATTGGAATGAAAACTGACCTTTTCTAGTCCTGTGGCCCCTGCTGAGTTTTCCAAACTTGCTGGTGTGTTGAGTGCAGCTCTTTCACAGCATCATCTTTTAGGATTTGAAATAGCTCAATGGGAATTCCATCACCTCCACTAGCTTTATTCACAGAGAAGGCAATGGCCTGGAAAATCCCACGGATGGAGGAGCCTGGTAGGCTGCAGTCCATGGAGTCGCTAAGAGTTGGACATAACTGAGCATCTTTGCTTTCACTTTTCACTTTCATTCATTGGAGAAGGAAATGGCAACCCACTCCAGTGTTCTTGCCTGGAGAATCCCAGCGACCGGGGCCGGGGCTCATGGGCTGCCATCTCTGGGGTCGCACAGAGTCGGACACGACTGAAGTGACTTAGCAGCAGCAGCAGCAGCTTTATTCATAGTGATGCTTCCTAAGGCCCACTTGACTTGCATTTCAGGATGTCTGGCTCTAGGTGAGTGATTACACCATCGTGATTATCTGGGTCTTGTAGATCTTTTTTGTACAGTTCTTCTGTGTACTTGCCACCTCATCTTAATATCTTCTGCTTCTGTTAGGTCCATACCATTTCTTTCCTTTATTGTGCCCATCTTTGCATGAAATATTCCCTTGGTATCTCTAATTTTCTTGAAGATATCTCTAGTCTTTCCCATTCTGTTGTTTTTCTCTATTTCTTTGTACTGATCACTGACAAAGGCTTTCTTATCTCTCCTTTCTATTCTTTAGAATTCTGCATTCAGATCCTTATATCTTTCCTTTTCTCCTTTGCCTTTAGTTTCTGCTCTTTCCCAGCTGTGTGTAAGGCCTCCTCAGACAACTCTTTTGCCTTTTTGCATTTCTTTTTCTTGGCAATGACCTTGACCACTGCCTCCATACAATGTCACGAACCTCCATTCATAGTTCTTCAGGCACTCTGTCTGTCAGATCTAATCCCTTGAATCGATTTGTCACTTCCACTCTATAATCATAAGGGTTTTGATTTAGGTCATATCTGAATGGTCTGGTGGTTTTAACCACTTTCTTCAATTTAAGTCTGATATTTGCAGTAAGGAGTTCATGATCTGAACCACAGTCAGTTCCCAGTCTTGTTTTTGCTGGCTGTATAGAGCTTCTCCATCTTTGGCTGCAAAGAGTATAATCAATCTGATTTCAGTATTGACTGTCTGGTGATGTTCATGTGTAGAGTCTTATTTTTTGGTGCTGGAAGAGGGTGTTTGTTCTGACCAATGCGTTCTCTTGGCAAAATTCTGTTAGCCTTTGCCTTGCTTAATTTTGTACTCTAAGGCCAAATTAGCCTATTACTGTAGGTATCTCTTGACTTCCTACTTTTGCATTCCAGTCCCTTATGATGAAAAGGACATCTTTTTTGGGTGTTAGTTCTAGAAGATCTTGTAGGTCTTCATAGAACCATTCAACTTCACTCTGATGAAAATAATATAACAAATCAAAATTAGTAATGCAAGTTTAGTAGCACATATTCACATAGTTTTCTGTGCAATTGTTTTTAAATAAAAGATTCGGCTGTCTATAATTCAGTACTGCTGTTTATGTACCTTAGTGTTTACCATGCTTCTATGTAGAACTTATTTTTGTAGCATTTCCTGTGATTTCTTATTTGATTATATTCTATATAGATTTCCATAAAGCAAGCCTCTCAATGCCCTTATAACTTATTGGAAGTGAGAACAAATATTCTTGTCAGTAAAGAATGAAATTGAACATAAATAAATCTTTCACTGATAATTAGACAAATAATGCTCTTTCTTTTCACAGTTTCATTGGCGAGGAACCTTGACTAAAGGGTATTTGTGTTAGTTAGTTGCATAATAGCGTACTGTCACTTGTTTATTGGCCCTAGTCATAAAAACTGAAAACTAATCTCAACTGAATCAATGTGTTCCCTGTGTGACACAATACATATTTGTTTTTAAAAAATATATTGCTACTATTATGAGGACTAGAGAATAATGAAAACAGAGTAAAAATTATAGAAAATTAATAATTTCAAATTTACTTAGTATCAGTTTTGATTAAGAAATGCATTTATGTAGAATTTTTAGCTTTAGTTTAAAACCTATGTTTGATTCTATGAAGGTAATTTTTAATACTAATATATGAAATATCTATAAAGCTGATACACAGAGTTTAGACCAACTGGGCAAGCAGTTTACAGAGTAATTTATGAAATATATTATGGGATTATAGAACCAGGAAGGTGTTTATAAGATCCCCTGCTAAGTTAAGAGAATCAATAATAAAAAGGATAAAAATAAACAAAAACAGTGAGATTAGATTTATGTGACATACTCTTAAAATGATCAGTTTTATGATACCCTGTTAGTAGAGGAAAATTTTAAATTAGACTCAAATATAAGGTTGACATATTTTAGGTTATAAAATGTCATTCTACTGCTAGACAAGCTTATATTACTTTTGTTTATAGCAATCACTTTTTTTTTAATTCAATGATGATCTGTGAAAAGACTTTTTCATTTTTTTCTACTTCCAGTGCTGAAGTCTCTTAACACGCTGACAAGAAAATCTAAGTCTGTGTGGAGGTTTGTTCCTTTTGTTAGATGGTGTTCTTTTTCCTCCCAATAGATGAATGCAATTAATTATGCTCCTAATGAGCGACTTTGCTTTCACTTTTCACTTTCTTGCATTGGAGAAGGAAATGGCAACCCACTCCAGTATTCTTGCCTGGAGAATCCCAGGGACAGGGGAGCCTGGTGGGCTGCCGTCTATGGGGTCACACAGAGTCGGACACGACTGAAGTGACTTAGCAGCAGCAGCAATTGTAAGGAACCCCCACTGTAAAATGGCTTTTATACTTTCTTTGTTTCAATTTTGTCCTCTACCTGAGATGAGAAAATAATAAGAAAACAACTGAAAAGTCTGAAAATAGGTCTATACAATACTGAAGTAGTCAGTGAAAGACAAACATTGGTAATGTGCATTTGTAATAGCTCCTCATATTTATTTGAAATATAAGGGATTGAGCAAATTAGATCATATGAACCCATGTGGATAGTTTATCTAAGTAAGCCTGCTTTTAATTAGCTTACAACTAAGTTGAAGGTTCTTTTGAACTAGTATTTGACTCCTAAAGAGCCTTAAAAGCATTTAACTTAATGCACCCACTTTTCAGGTAAGGAACACACCTGAAAATATTAAACAATTTTCCTAGGTTGCCTAAGTATCGAGGGATAACTAGCTAAGAACTCAATTATGAAGTGATATTATACATTTGGGCTTCCCAGGTGGCAGGTAGTGCTAAAGAACTTCCTTGCCAATGTAGGAGACTTAAGAGGTGGGAGTTCAATCCCTCAGTAGGGAAGATTACCTGGAGGAGAGTACGGCAACCCACTCTGGTATTCTTGCCTGGAGAATTCCCATGGACAGAGGAACTGGGGAGGGCTACAGTCCATAGTCTAACACAGAGTCGGCCATGACTGAAGCAACTTAGCACACACACACTATATACATTTATATTAGAAGAAATAGATGTAAATGTATAGATACATTCATGACATTTATGAATACCTTATTATAAATATAATGTGAAAACATTAACTTGTTTGAAAAAATTATTAGGTATTTTACATATTTAAAATTCACTTTGAACCAGTAGATACAGCTACATTTTTATTATTTCAAGAAAGAATTTGTTTGTCTTGCATGTTATTCTGTTTAAATCCTTTAAGAAAAGAAATATGTTTACATTTTGAAGCTCAATCTCAGAATTAGTGTGAAGCAATGTGATTAGAGAAAAATGAAATTATGATATTATAAGAGCAACCTCAAAATCAGATTGATAACACTCTGTCTCACTCCTTTTTAATGTATACAAAACTGAAAACAGTAACAACAACAGAACAAAACTCTGTTTATGTCATTAAAAAAATATTTCAAGGACATACCAATAAAATTGAAACAAAGCGGTTAACATTTGAGTGTTCAGAGTGAAACTATTATGTCAGTAGCATTGCTGTCACTGCACAACAGTAACTGAATTGGCCTTTTGCTATCTGATGATTAAATTTCAGCTAGATGCACTGTAGTTGAGTTAATATTATTAGAGTCCTAAATTTTGCATATTCTAATTTATGCTTATTTTTACTTGCATATCAATGTACTTTAGTGTGATTTAAAATTTTTTGTTTACATTTTTAAAAAACAATGTGAGATTTTACAAGCATGTAATATTGAGCTACCTTTTGAATTTAAAGTCAGCCATCTCTAGAGTGGAAGATGTTGCCATTTCTGTGGGATTATTTGGCATATTAGCCTTAATTTTTCAAAAGGGAAGGTAACTATATTATGAGAAAACTATAATAATGGACTATAAATCTTTTAAAATGTATGAAGCTTATTATGTGTGAAGATATTAACATTTTGATAAACTGGTAAGATACTCAAGAATAATTTTCTCATTTCCTTCCTTGGTGTTAAGGAGTATATGTACAGTTCAGTGAAACTCTGGTGTTTGCAAAGTTATGAGATCATGTATCAATTCTATTAATATAAACTATATTACTCGTTCTTTTTTATTGTAATATAGTTGATTTAAAATGTATTAGTTTCTGCTGTACAGCAAAGTGATGCAGTTATAAATATGTGTGCATTCTTTTTTCTCATGGAAAGGCATTTATGTTAAATATAGCAGTGCATGCATGTCAATCCCAAACTGCCAATTAATACCCTCTCCCTATTGTCCCCTGTTACCCCCTTGTAACCTCAAACCAAATTTGTTCTCTATGTCTGTGAATCTGTTTCTGTTTTGTAAATAAATGTATTTGTATCATTTTTTTAGATTCCTTATATGTGATATCATATATTTGTCTTTCTCAGTCTGACTTGCCTCACTTAGTATGATGTCTCTAGGTCCATCCATTTTGCTGCAAATGGCATTATTTCCTTCTTTTTAATGGCTGAGTAGTATTCTATTGTGTATATAGACCAGATCTTCTTTATCCATTTGTCTGTTGATGGGCATTTATGTTGTTCCCATACCTTGGTTATTGTGAACAGTGCTACTATGACCATAGGGGTGCGTGTATCTTTTTGAATTACAGTTTTGTCTGGATATATACCCAGGAGTAGGATTGCTGGATTATATGGTAACTCCATATTTAATTTTCGGAGGAACCTCAACACTGTTTTCTACAGTGGTTGCACCAACTTACCTTTCCACCAACAGTGTAGGAGGATTTCCTTTCCTCCACACCCTCTCCAGCTTTTGTTGTTTGTAGACTTTTTAATGATGGCCATTCTAAGTGATGTGTGGCGGTACTTCCTTGTAGTTTTGATTTGCATTTCTGTAATAATTAGTGATGTTAGGCATCTTTTCAGCAGAAGGTAGGCAACCTATATGTTTTCTTTTGGAGAAATGTCTGTTTAGGTGTTCTGCTCATTTTTCAATTGTGTTGTTTGTTTTTGTTTTTTGTTACTGAATTGTATAAGCTGTTTGAATATTTTTGAAATTAAACTCTTGTTGGTTGCATCATTTGAAAATATTTTCTCCCAGTCTATAGGTTATCTTTTCTTTTTGTTTATAGTTTCCTTTGCTGTATAAAAACTTGTAAGTTTGATTGGTCTCGTTTGTTTATTTTTGCTTTTGTTTCTATCTCCCTGGGAGACTGACCTAAGAAAACATTGGTACAATGTATGTATGTTGGAGAATGTTTTGTCTCTGCTTTCTTTTCAGAGTTCCATGATGTCATGCCTTATATTTAAGTGTTTAAGCCACTTTGAGTTTTCTTGTGTGTGTATAGAATGAGGGTGTGTTCTAACTTCATTGATTTACATCAGGCTATCCAACCTTCCCAACACCACTTGTTGGATAAACTGTCTTTTTCCCATTTTATATTCTTGCCTACTTTGTCAAAGATTAAATGACGTAGGTGTTTGGGTTTATTTCTTATTATTGTTTCTTAAACATCTTTTCAGTTGTCTATCATTTAAAAGTCTGAATGTACTTACTTTAAATATACAGCCACAAGTAAACATTGTACAGTTGTTATAATTAATAACTAAATGATAAAAACTCATTCTTAAACTTTGCTCACCATCACAGAAATGTCTGACTAAACAGATGGACCTGCCTCGAGCCTTAAAGGTCAAGACACTGAGGTTTGAAAGATGTAATGAGGCGGGGTGAACTGGGGTGAGGATTCTCCAGAGAAACATATTACCTTTATCCTCCCTCTCCTCCTCCAGTTAAAATCTAGGGATTAAATAAAAGTTTTTCAACTAAATTCCTTTATACTACACACTGAGGATGGGTGCCAAATTGTGAATCATCAATAGAAATAGAACTGTGCTTTTGATTGAACACCTATAGGATTTTCTTTAACTTTTTAGTCACCTCTTTATAAAGCTAATGATTCAAATAGTTGCACAAAGGAGGTGAATGATTCTCTTAATTTAAATCTATTTGCTTACTATTTGAATTGAAGACAGAATATAATGGTTAACAAAATCAACAAATAATCCATTTGAGATTAACTTTTCTGATAGTAGTTCAGGGTTTTGGATGCACAAATTAAAAAGCAAGGGGATTGGTAAAAGAACATGTTAGATCAGAATTTTTTCCTATTTTCTTTGATCCAGATTTCAAATATTTATCTCTTAATTCTCTCTCATGTTCTATGAGTAACAATGAAGCTAATGAGAAGAAAAACAGATTCTTTTTCCTTGAAAATAAGAACATTTTCCCCAGTTTATAGAGAATGGAGATATTTGAAATTACTTTCCAACATTTGTTTTTTAATAGTTTATTATTACATCTTCTATTTTTATTTATGTACCAGAACAAGACTTGTATTAACGCTGAGATAATTACAGTTCCTTTTCTAGATCTCTGGATTCATAGGAACCAAATTCCATTTTAGCAGGGGCAGGAAGGGAATGGAACTTTGTTAATGACAAAATAATGTGCATTTTCATAGCTTAAAGAAGCCACACTTAATAATGTGACTAATCTCTGAAGGGATAAAATTGATAAATCTTCTAGTATTACAAGCCAAAAAAAAAAAAGTGCATTAACTTGTATATAAGAGTCATATAGGGTTTCCTTGATATCTCAGTTGGTAAAGAACCCATCTGCAATGCAGGAGACCCCAGTTTGGTTCCTGGGTCAGGAAGATCTGCTAGAGAAGGGATAGGCTACCCACTCCAGTATTCTTGGGCTTTCCTTGTGGCTCAGCTGGTAAAGAATCCACCTGCAATGTGGGAGACCTGGGTTCAATCTCTGGTTTTGAAGATCCCCTGGAGAAGGAAAAGGGTACCCACTCCATGTTCTGGTCTGGAGAATTCCATGGACTTTCCAAGGAGTTGCAAAGTCCATGGGGTTGTCCATAGTCCATGGGGTTGCAAAGAGTTGGACATGACTGAGAGACTTCCAGTTTCAAGAAGCATAAAATGCTCTACAGATATCAGTTATTAATTTTAATTCCATGTGCCTCTGAGAGTCATAATCTAAAAACCAGAAGCATGAGGTTAAGGTTGTTCCTGACCTTATATTCTCTAAGCTGCTATGAAACCTATACTTCTCAGGTGTTCAGCAGCAGCATCTCAACAGTGCCTTGCCTTCTGGACTCTCAGTGAATATTTTATACTGCTTCTATCTGTCTTAAACCATGAAAGTACCGAGACAGTTAAAGTTCTCCAAACTTGAAAAATATAACATTATACAGAAGAAGCAAAGAGTTTTCTGTGAAGAATTTTAACAGTAAAAATCACTGAAACTTGTGAGCTACTTTCATTTCAGCAGCATTGCTTCTAACATCAGTTCCTCATGTCCACAGTTTGATTTTAAATTCATTGTGTGTTTTCATTCTCTCTTTATCTTCCCAGTCCCTCCTTCTCCCTCTCCTTTCTCTCTGCGACTATAAAACTGGCAGTTTTTCTTTCATTGATTGATAACTTTGAAAAAATTTCAAATCATTTTCAATATTTGGATTGGAAGAAGGAAAGTCAACAAGAAACAATGTCTTAGGAAGGAAATTAAAATCAGTTGTACATGCTCCATCTTTATTTTTGTTTAGGCTATTTCCAGTGGAGATGTATGTGTCATTGCAAGGAACAAACTGAATGCTGGTGCAACAATAAATTCTGTGATCTTTTTTCTTGTTCTGAGAGTCTATTTGTTTTTCACCTCTATTCTGAGCACGAAGGCAGAATACTTGGCTTTTGAAGTCACTCTCAAATACAGGAAAGTCTTCTAGTCTATTTTGTACTAAATAGTATAAATTCAGTAATTCATACATTTATTTTAGTGTAACATTTTCATAATCCAGTTTCATTTGAAGTTTAAAATCTCTTCCCAACTCTGGTCTGCTTTAGGCTGGTTGCCTATAGGGGAATGGAGGGAATCACCCTTTTTTCTATTTTTCCATCTGGATCATCTACCTTACTACTCCAGTTTCCTAATTCTAAATTCATAGAGGCAGAGAGTAGAGGTGGTAAGAGGAGAGAAGCACAACAGATCTTCCTTGGTTGGTACCTGATGAGTGAGCAACTATAAGCACTCTGGCTTTGGCAGGTGTTTAAAGCTGACACACCCTCTCATTGAGTGTTTTGGTGGTGTGTTAGGTAGGAGCCCCAGAAAAAAGACTCCTAGTTGGAAATTCATACAAAGGAAATTCATTGATGAGCTTTCTAGAAATGCTCTAGAAGGAAGTAAAAGTTGCAGGATTAGGCAGACAGAGAGGTTGAGTTGTGATGCAGTAGCAACAAAGATCTGAGTTGATCTAGCAAGCAGGCTCGATTTTTGCATCCCCACATTCTTCAGATGAACCAGCAGTTCCAAGTGATCTGTCCCTGCAGAGGAGGAATGACTCTGGGTGAGGCAGATCCCTCTAGCCTGGAGCATTTTTTCAACAAAGGATTCAACCATGAGCCATAATGACACTTTGCGTTCTTTCCATACATCCATTCATCCCCATTGCTAAATCTATAGTACTACAAGACTCACGGACCACTTTCTCCTTCTTAGTAAGGGAATGTCTGTTTTATTCCATATTCCTACTCCTCTCAATGCCTCTACTTAATAACCCACTTCAGGAGTCCAGGATTAAAGATAGTAGGATCTAGGAAGGATGTTGATTTTTTACTTTCTGCCCTGCCAGTAGATGAAAAGTAAAAGAAGTCTGGTTACCCAAAATGGAGTGGAAATGTGAAAGGGAAACATTTGTATACTTAATTACTGGTGACATCTCAATAAAGTCATTCTCAAAGTTTTTTTATGTATATATTACATCGATGCTTGTGGAATTAGGCTAAAGACAGAAATTCTAATTTCATTTATTGAGGTACATTCACATACCATAAAATTCAGTCATATAAAGTGTACAACTCATTTGCTTTTTTTAAATCAAATATGTGCAATTTCATCATAGTCAATTTTAGGACATTTTTATCACCTAAAAATAAGTCCATACCCTTTATTCATCACCCCCTATTCCCCATTACCCAACAACCACTAATCCACTTTCTGTCTCTTAAAATGCCCCTGTTTTGGACATTTGGTATTAATAGAATAAGGTCTTTTGTGATTGACTTATTTTATTTAGCAAAATGTTTTCAAGGTTCATCCATGCTGTAGCCTGTTTCAGAACTCCATTCACTTTTATGACAAAATAATTTTCCATTATATGGCTATACTACATTTTGGTTAGTTATTGGTTGATGCATGTTTGAGTATTTTCCATCTTTTGACTGTAATTCTTTCATTAATAATGCTGCTGTAAACAACTGTATATCAGTTTTTATGTATCCATATTTTCATCTTTCTTGGTTATATACCTTAGAATGGATTTGCTGGATCATATGGTAACATTATGTTTAATGTTTTGAGAAACCACAAGATTATTTCCCAAAACAGCAACACTATTTATATTCTCACCATCAATGTATGAGGGTTCTGAGTCCTCCACATTCTTACCAACATTTATTGTCTAAATTTTTTATTCTAGGCATTTAGTGGAAGTAGTGTCTCACTGTAATCTTGATTTGCATTTCCCTGATGACTAATGATGTTGAATATCTTTGCTTGCACTTATTGGCCATTTGAATATCTTCCTTGAAGAAATGTCTATTCCTTTTTATTATTGAGGTGTAAGAATTATTTATTTACAATTTATAGATCTGATAAAAGACATATCCTAATTCCATTTTCATTTCATTGTTACCTAAAAAGAACAACTAATAGTAGTTTTAGAGGTTTCAGAATTCTCTACATTTTAAATAATTTATTAATTTTTATTTAATTTTGGCAGATCTCCCATAGTTACTAGTGTTTAAGAGACTATGAATTAGTTGAGATTAAGCAGGCAGAGTCCTATGGGCCTCTCCACAGCAAGTCATGGTTCTAGTGGGCAGAGAGAGTTGAAATAAAGTGGTAGGGCGTTATACCCTCTGCTGCTGCTGCTAAGTTACTCCTCTGCTCATGGGATTTTCCAAGCAAGAGTACTGGATTGGGGTGAAATTGCCTTTTTCGCAGACCCCTTAGGGGTGGTCAAAGAAAAGAATGTAAGCAAAGAGGTCAATGCTGAAACAATAGACTGTGATTTCAATCCGAAGTCTTCCCTTTTGTTATGCCTACGCTCCTTGTCTCAGTGCGGCTAAGCATTTGTATTCCTTTAGCCATTATTATATTCTTATTGAGAAAGAACATGCTGTCACTTCACGCTGTTCAAACAAAATACCACAGTTTTTCCCATTAGCACTATTCCATTTTCTCCTGATAGTAACCAAAATAAATTAAATCAATTAGCTGATTTGCAGCTCATATTAAGCTTATTGCTTTGCAGGATTTAAATAACTTCAAATATGTCCCTAGGGATCACCTCAATTGAATTAATAGCCTGGTTCCTACCATATAATCTCTTGAAAGGCAGTACAGTCTTCCATCAAATGCCTCATTTCTCCATAGAAAATATCATAGAAAAATGCAAGAACCTGCAGTTTTTCTTTTAATCCTGTCACATTCTCCCCTTGACCACATCACTCCCTTTTCCTTACTTACTATATGTGTACTGGATTTTTCTTTTATTTTCAAAATATATATCTCAGTATCCTGGATATTTCTTATCTTTTTTTATTTTGGAAAGATATTTATCCATGTTATACTTTTCTTATACTATTATACACAGTGTGGTCTTTAGTCTTTCTTCTGACCCAACAACATTCCCCCCTGCATTTAAGTAGTAATAATCCTAGGGACGGGGGGAGCCTGGTGGGGGGCCGTCTATGGGGTCGCACAGAGTCGGACATGACTGAAGCGATTTAGCAGCAGCAGCAGCCGCTGTAAGAAGAAGGCAGTGGCACCCCACTCCAGTACTCTTGCCTGGAAAATGCCACGGACGGAGGAGCCTTGATGGGCTACAGTCCATGGGTCGCTAAGAGTCGGACAAGACTGAGAAACTTCACTTTCACTTCTCACTTTCATGCATTGGAGAAGGAAATGGCAACCAACTCTAGTGTTCTTGCCTGGGGAATCCCAGGGACGCAGAGCCTGGTGAGCTGCCGTCTATAGGGTCGCAGAGTTGGACACGACTGAAGCGACTTAGCAGCAGCAGCCACTGTAAGGTGCACCCACATCCAAGTTTCATCTTCTTAAAATTGATATGTGGAGTTTTCTAGGAGGCATCCTTTCAGCAGTTTTAGGATTTTCTAACTCTCGGTGCCACAGTAAGTTTGTCTTTGATTGGCTTCTTCCTTTACTGTTAGAGATTGTTGATTGCATTGCTATTTGTTGTCTGTCTCCACCTTAATATCAGGCTCCATGGAAATATCTTGTCAGTTAATTCTTGACTTCATAATATTCATCTTTATTAATTTTATCCTGAATGCATACATGAGGTGTTTTGATAAGAAAAAAAATTATTTGCTATACAGGAAATAAAAAATGTGTTGTCCCCCTTCCCTACATTGTCCCAGATCTGACCCATGAGGGGACATGATCAGAATGGAATTTTTCCTACATGATTGGCTAACATCTATCATCACAGGGACAAAGAAAAAACCTTTTCCTCCTTACAGAAGAGAAATGACAACTGGCCCTCTCTCATCCTGAAAGAGTCTCCTCCTTACTCCAGCCCAATGTTGTATAGGTAAAATCTCTCCAGGACTTAGATAGCCATATGTGTCTTGGCTTTATTGAATTAGGTATATGTTCACATTCTAGAGCTTAACTGCTTTTGAAACATAAAATACTGATAGAAATAGCTTTATAGCCTTCTCAGTCTTCCCTGGTGGCTCAGAGGTTAGAGCGTCTGCCTCCAATGCAGGAGACCCGGGTTTAATCCCTGGGTCGGGAAGATCCCCTGGAGAAGGAAATGGCAACCCACTCCAGTATTCTTGCTTGGAGAATCTCATGGACTGAGGAGCCTGGTGGGCTGCAGTCCATGGGGTCACAAAGAGTCGGACATGACTGAGTGACTTTACTTACTTACTTGCTTACAGTACCTAGGGGACTTGGTTCAGTCTTTATCATCTGGCACTCTTGGATCAGAGCAATTAATTACACAAATATAACTATCAAGACATGTGAAGAATAAAGTCCTTATAAGGGAAGTAACAGCAAACATTCCTTTTTCTGTATCTTATGAATTTGTCTGTCTCAGCAGGCTAGGGCTTTTTGTTATTGTTTATTCTCTAAGTCGTGTCCAACTCTTTTGCAAACCCGTGGATTGTAGCCCTCCAGTTTCCTCTATGGAAAGAGGATTGTCCGGGCAAGAATATTGAGTGGGTTGTCATTTACTTCTTCAGGGTATGTTCCCGACTTGGAGATTGAACCTGCATCTCCTGCATTGAAGGCAGATTTCAGATGCTAACTTTATCTGACACTGGTTCTGTTTCCTCATCTTTCTTTAACTTACTGTTTGTATTTTACACCTTTTTCCATTTCTTTAAGACTTTTTATGGCATTATAGTTTTGTATTTATTTCAATAGGAATGTTATATTTTGCTTTTGTTTATTTTATTCCAGTCTGATGATCTTGGTATTTAATGCACATATATTTAATGTAATTTGCTGAGACACTGTGTTATATCTACTAGCATAATTTTGTTGTCCCTGGTATTTCTGTTTTATGTTTCCCTTTCATTCTTTTATTACTTCTTTAGTATTAATCTAGTATTTTATTACTACATTTTCACTTCTGTTAACTCTCTTGTTGTTGTTCAGTTGCTAAGTTATGTGACTCTTTGTGACTCCATGGACTGAAGCATGCCAGGCTCCCCTGTCCTTAATCATCTTCCAGAGCTTGCTCAAACTCATGTCCATTGAGTCAGTGATGCCATCCAATCATCTCATCCTCTGTAGCTGTCTTCTCCTTTTGCCTTCAGTCTTTACCAGCATCAGGGTCTTTCCCAATGAATCAGCTCTTTACATCAGATGGCCAAAGTATTTGAGCTTCAGCTTCAGCATCAGTTCTTCCAATGAATATTCAGGTTGATTCCTTTAGGATTGACTGGTTTCATCCCCTTGCTGTCCAAGGGACTCTCAAGAGTCTTCCCCAACACCACAGTTTGAAAGCATCAATTCTTCAGCTCTCAGCCTTCTTTATGTTCCAACTCACATATCAGTACATGACTACTGGAAAGACCATAGCTTTGACTATATGGACTTTTGTCAGCAAAGTAATGTCTTTGCTTTTTAATAGGCTGTCTAGGTTTATGGTAACTTTCCTTCCAAGAAACAAGTGTCTTTTCATTTCATGGCTGAAGTCACCATCCACAGTGATTTTGGAGCCCAAGAAAATAAAATCTGACACTGTTTCCACTTTTTCCCCATCTATTTGCATGAAGTGGTGGGACCAAATGCCATAATCTTTGGTTTTTGAATGTTGAGTTTTAAGCCAGGTTTTTCACTCTCCTTTTTCACTTTCATCAAGAGGCTCTATAGTTCCTCTTCACTTTCTGCCATTAAAGTGGTATCATCTGCATATCTGACTTTCTACACATTTTTTATTATGTTTCAACAGTTGTCATTGATTTATTACAAAGTAATACAAGTTCTTGCTCTTTCTATTTCCTGTTACACATTGGAATTTGGAAAGCATAATCATAATGATATGATTATTTGTTGTAGTTCATCCTTTTTTACGGTTTGTCCTTTTTACCTTTATTGTCTGTAACCATTCAATAATAGTTATTTTAGAGGTTTATGTGTCAGATTCCAAAATTAGAATAAGCTGTTGGTCTGCTTATATTGTTCCATTTTTTGGTACTTATTCATCACCATTTGTTTTCTGTTTACATATCTCCCTTCTAAAATATGCTGTGTCAAATATTGTTTATAAAAGAACTCTATGGTTCTTTTTTTATTTCTCTATTGTATTATATTTCTCTATTTTATTTTATTTATTAGTTATTTTTAATTTATTTACTTTATTTTATTTCTACATCATTTTATTTCTATATTCTATTTTCTTTCTATAGAAAGTTTTCTACTTTTGCCTTTATTTTTTAGGTAGAGATATTTAGAGTAGCTTGTAGAAGCTGATAGCAACCCCAGCCAACAGCAAACAAGGGAAAAGGACCTCAGTCCTCTGGTCATATGGAAATGAATGATTATGATCTTGGATGTATAATCTACCCCAGAGATTCAAGACAAGACCCAGCCATGCTGATAACTTGGTATTGGCCTTTTGAGACTCTAAGCAGAGACCCAGTTGAATCCATCCAGACTTGCAGCCTGCAAAATAAATGGATCGGTTGGTAGAGAATCTACCTGCAATGTAGGAGACCCTGGTTCCATTCCTATGTCAGGAAGATCCCCTGGAGAAGGGATCGGCTACCTACTCCAGTATTCTCAGGCTTCCCTAGTGGCTCAGCTGCTAAAGAATCTGCCTGTAATGTGGAAGACCTGGATTTGATCCCTGGGTTGAGAAAATCCCCTGGAGAAGGGAAAGGCCAACCATTCCAGTATTCTGGCCTAGAGAATTCCTTGGACTCTATAGTTCATGGAGTCACAAAGAGTCAGCCATGACTGAGCAACTTTCACTCATTACAATGCTGAATTTGTGGCTCAGTAATATAAAACTAAAAGACTCTTTTTCTCCCATTTCTCCCCTGGAAGTTATATACTAACTCTAAGAAGCACAAGCTAGAATCAAGATTGCCAGGAGAAATATCAATAACCACAGATATGCAGATGACACCACCCTTATGGCAGAAAGTAAACAGGAACTAAAAAGCATCTTGATGAAAGTGAAAGTGGAGAGTGAAAAAGTTGGCTTAAAGCTCAACATTCAGAAAACGAAAATCATGGCATCTGGCCCCATCACTTCATGGCAAATAGATGGGGAAACAGTGGAAACTGTGTCAGACTTTATTTTTTGGAACTCCAAAATCACTGCAGATGGTGACTGCAGCCATGAAATTAAAAGACACTTACTCCTTGGAAGAAAAGTTATGAACAACCTAGATAGCATATTCAAAAGCAGAGACATTACTTTGCCAATAAATGTCCATCTAGTCAAGGCTATGGTTTTTCCTATGGTCATGTATGGATGTGAGAGTTGGACTGTGAAGAAAGCTGAGCGCCAAAGAATTGATGCTTTTGAACTGTAGTGTTGGAGAAGACTGTTGAGAGTCCCTTGGACTGCAAGGAGATCCAACTAGTCCATTCAGAAGGAGATCAGCCCTGGGATTTCTTTGGAAGGAATGATGCTAAAGCTGAAGCTCCAGTAACTTTGGCCACCTTATGCAAAGAGTTGACTCATTGGAAAAGACTCTGATGCAGGGAGGGATTGTGGGCAGGAGGAAAAGGGGATGACAGAGGATGAGATAGCTGGATGGCATCACTGACTTGATGAACGTGAGTCTGAGTGAACTCCAGGAGTTGGTGATGGACAGGCAGGCCTGGCGTGCTGCGATTCATGGGTTTGCAAGGAGTCGGACACAACTGAGTGACTGAACTGAACTGAACTGAAACCTAAATAATGTCCGTTTTTGACCCTAAGACTTTCCTAGTCTGACTCCCCAGTCACCTGATGACACAGCTTCAAATTATAACAGTTGTTTTGAAGAAGATAACTGGCAGTGAGCATAAAACAATTATTTTCCCACTGGTCTGTCTTTCTAGCAAGGTATCTTCCTTTCTGAAAATTTGAACATGTTGTTTTTACTGTTTCCACAGCTCTCTGATGCATTCAGTTATATGTTTTAGTAATTTGTCTGCCTTTTTCTGAAACTCCAATTCTTTGGCCACCTGATCCAAAGAACTGATTCATTGGAAAAGACCCTGATGCTGGGAAATATTTAAGGCAAGAGAAGAAAGGGATGACAGAGTATGAGATGGTTGGATGCCATCACAGCTCAATGGAAATGAGTTTGAGTAAGCTCCAGGAGTTGGTGATGGACAGGGAAGCCTGGCATGCTCTAGTCCATGGGGTCATAAAGAGTCAGACATGACTGAACGACTGAATTGAACTGCGTTTTTCTAGTTGATGCTAGTGGCAGTGTTAACTTTTAAAATTGCATTCTGTCCTGAACCAGAAATTTTAATCACTGGTTTTTCAGTTACAGCTTAAAATTACTCTATTACTTTTACTATTCAGAACTTACTGTAATTTTTGGTTACTGACCAAAAATTGGATCCCAGGGAAATACCAATGGGGTAAATTGAGACTAAGATTCAGAGGAAACAAAGTTGATGCTTTTTGTTCTTAGTTACTGATTATTGTTCTTTGATGATTCTTGTTTAATGAAAACTGTGAGTGTATGCTTATATGTTTTTACTAATATAATTAAACATTTCTAAACAGAAGAACGTTCACTAGCAGGGCACATAAAAAATATTCCTTCTTTTGAGTCCTAGCACCATAACTTTAAAATTATAGACAGCAGTCTTTGACATGATACAAAATTTTTCATGATGTACCCACATCTACATAAAGTTCAACTAATCTGTTGAATTATCTTTTATTGTCTCTGGAACATACTGTCTTTTGTTGCCTGAGATCTTTCACGAATAGATACTAACAAAGGAAAGCAAAATAAAAGCTTGAAAAACTAAAAAATAAATAAATAAATAAAATAAAAAATTTTTTTGCTCCTTAAATTCATATAAAGAGAGCACATTGCTTTTATGCTACTTTATATTATGAAAGATTCAACAAAAAATAAATAAATCACCTTAGGAATTAAAATTGCTAACACTTTTAAAATTCACAAATAGCATATGAAAGAGTCTTACTTATTCTTCTATCCTAAGTCAACATTATTGGTCTTTAAGTGTGTAGTAGTTAGTTATATAGCTATAGGAAATTAATTTAGAATATTCACAGGCCCTGATTGGGCCACGATCCTTGCTGTGATGACCCAAGAAGTGAGATTTTTCTATCTAAATTGTTCAGGCCTTGTGCATGTTCTGCCCCTTCTCAATTCTCTCCTGCCCCAACAGTAAATAATAACAACTTTCAAAAGTTTTAAAGGCAGCTAAGGTGGAACTTTTTCACTCTGGCATAATTTTTCAGATCCCATTTATGAATTTTATTTTGGAGACCTGATATATAAGTTTATGCCTCCAGAATGGTGGGCATTATCAGGCTAACTGTTGTGCACTGAGGCCAACATGAGGAAATAGATACTGTCATTAGGCCTGCTCTGTGCCTAGGAAAGATACAGAGCAATTATCAGGGACTAAAAATGTACCTCTTGTTCTTTGAGTATAGCAACAAAGGTCATCTTAAACAATTTCTTCATGGGGGTAGATGAGTGATTAACAAGATCTCCTAACATAGATTTATTTGATTATATTTGATGGAGTTAAGAAATCCGAGCAGATAGTGTGAAAGATGTTTGTCAGTTTACAGTAGGGCCTTAGCACCTAATTCAGGGACAAGACAGCTAGCCAGAATAGCACTGAATTTTTAGGATTTTGAAGTAGGAAAGAGTCTGCTTTAATAGCCCAGAGTAAGTGGGATAAGGCAGAGACTGAGACACAGATAACAAAGCAAAGCTGAATGCCTTTCAGAGAATATGTTTGAGAATAACTGGAGTTAACATTCACAACCAATCCTTTCTAAAGGAGATCAGTCCTAGGTGTTCTTTGGAAGGAATGATGCTAAAGCTGAAACTCCAGTACTTTGGCCACCTCATGCAAAGAGTTGACTCATTGGAAAAGACTCTGATGCTGGGAGGTATTGGGGCAGGAGGAAAAGGGGATGACAGAGGATGAGATGGCTGGATGGCATCACAGACTCAATGGACTTGTTTGAGTGAACTCCAGGAGTTGGTGATGGACAGGGAGGCCTG
This sequence comes from Aepyceros melampus, assembly GCA_006408695.1. Taxonomy (NCBI): domain Eukaryota; kingdom Metazoa; phylum Chordata; class Mammalia; order Artiodactyla; family Bovidae; genus Aepyceros; species Aepyceros melampus. The sequence goes on from SJXQ01004556.1 coordinate 80,376, forward strand.
GTGTGCTGCAATTCATGGGGTCACAGAGTCAGACACGACTGAGTGACTGAACTGAACTGACATTCACAAAATCTGAGAAACAGTAACAGTGAAAATGCTAAATCTCTTCTGTGAAGGATTTGGTGCTAAAATTGCTCTTGATAAAAATGTTCAGTTATCTAAGTTGAAATTCTCAAAAATAAATAATTTCAAAACTGATTTAAATTAAAATAGTTACATTAGGTATAAAATGTATAAATACCTTTTGTTACTTCAAATAAAGTAAACAAATATCATGTTAGATACTAGAAAGTGAAAAATACAGTCAAGCACTAATTTCTCATAAAGTAGTCCATTGGATCATATCCAAAGAAGTTTGTATAAAACTGGTCTATAAGAACAATAGGAGAGAATCATATTATCACCTCTGGTGGTGAAAATTAAGAATCAAGAATACAACAGAATGTATTGTAATTATATTGGAACAAGTTGCAAATACTGATGAAACTCATTAATAGGATAATTGCAAGCATATAAATGATTAAAGAATAGTATAACATCATGTTTATGTATACTTTCTTGTATTCTAAGTATTTTATAATTTTTAACTTCATTAATTAACATGTTTTGTAGGGGTTGCTGTTCAAGATACAGCTATATAATATCTTGCTTTGATATTCCACAAATGAATATATAAAGTGAAAAATAAAAGTGTGAAAACAAAACATATATAAATCTCAGATAAAATGCTATTTTAGATACTAAAAGTGAGAATTGAATGAGTGCATAACCTAAATAGCCAGATACCCCTCATCCAAGGTAAGGAGCAGTGGCTGTACTTTGCTGGAGCAGCGGAAAAGAGATACCCCACGCCCAAAGTAAGAGAAACCCAAGTAAGATGGTAGGTGTTGCAAGAGGGAATCAGAGGGCAGACAC
>SJXQ01004558.1:0-57137 GCA_006408695.1 Aepyceros melampus
GTGAGTCTGAGTGAACTCCGGGAGTTGGTGATGGACAGGGAGGCCTGGTGTGCTGTGATTCATGGGATCGCAAAGAGTCGGACACAACTGAGCGACTGAACTGAACTGAACCATAGAGCATTCACTAGGTCCAGCATCCAATCATAAATCATTAGGTGAAGAAACAGGAAAATTTTGAAAAATACCTATACTATACCACTTACTCTCACATGTAAAATTTTTATTTTAATTGGCCTATGAAGCTTCCTGAGCCAAGTGTTTCTCTGAAATGTTCCCCTGGTGCTTGTTAATGGCTGGTGAGGGTGAGAACCACTGCTCTAACTGCTGAAATCTTCCTCAGTAACTTGATTTACCACAGTGGTCCCATCCAGTCTTTAGATTCTATTTCTGGCCTTTCCACATATTCACCCATCCTTCCATCCATATAATGCATGAGTGCCAACTCTAGGACAAACATATGGTTACTGAGGCTTTGGGTTAACTTCCTGAACCTCTTTTGTGAATAAATATAGCAACTTAGTAAAATTAACTCCCAGGAGAAGTGAAGAAAGATTTTTGTATTCTGACATACGAGAATATAAAAGTAAATTATGTCTTCTATCGATTCTGAAACCTTCTCACTCATCTTTAATTCTATTTAATAGGTTATGTAAAGGCAATGTTTATAAAATGTAAGTAATCAATGAAATGCCCTATCCTAGTGATAGTAGATTTAGTCCTAAATTCTCATAGGCAGTCTTTGATGCAGAGCAATTACCCTTAAAGCACTTTGCCAATTAAACACATGTTATTCCTAAGAGAGTCTCAAACGCAGTGTGTAAGTGCTCCTTTGTCCTCTTACCAGTGGGAGGAAATTAATCTCAGCATTGAAAAGTGATTTGCTGTCTCATGCCTCCCATGGATATAGTGCTACAGTCTCATTACAATGGAATGAAGAAGACAAGGTATAAGTTTCCTTGGATGATTAGTGACTTGGCATCTTTCTCAGCAGCTCTTTAAAGATTTCTATAAAATTTTCTCTCAAAACATACTTCATAACTTTTATGATCGCAATAAACAAGTTCTTTCACTTTCTGGCTTGTTGCAATAAAAATTTTGAAGGAACTATGAAAGAATCCACAAGAAATTTTTCAAGCATGCTGTGATGTAAGATCAACTTCATTGTAATTATCAGCAATTAAATGGTTGGTTTCCCCGAAAAAGATTTGTATGCGTTTTAGAAAACTTCACGTATTTCAGGTTAGAAAACTTGATGAAGTTCAGTCTTCTGGAACATAATAGTTTATCAAGCATAAGTATTTGTGGTTGTAAACCCAATCTCTCTATTTTTCACATTTTTTCCCATGTGGGAAAATTAGGTTTGATTTTTAATATTTTGAGGTGTGGGACTTTTTAAAAAAATAGACCCATCATGTAAGAACTGCTTTTACTTTAACCACAGCAGAAGCCTGTTTCTACACTACACACATGTACAATGACAACAACAATGAATCCATCGATTTACTGAGACTATGAAGGAGTAAGAGGTTATTGCTTTTGGTAAAGTTATATAAAACTATCAGTCTAACAACACATTTGCAAGGAGGAGATCAGAAGGGAAAATTTCAGGAGTAGGTGTCTTTGTAGCTATGACCATTTGCATCCAGTTCAATGTCTGGAATTTTCCAAAACTGAACCCTGTCCTGATGTTTGTATGAGGGTGAGTACAACCCAGTGGGTGAACATGCAGACTAGTCCTCATGCTGTCTCTGCATTGAATAGCCATATAAGCCTCATGCATCCGGGACCTCTCTCATTCTCAAGTTTTCCTTTGAAATATGGGGCTAATAATACCTGACTGTTGTTATTACTTTTTTTCTTTTTGTTGAAGGTGGAATGAGATGATGTATACTAAGTGCCTAGCAAGGGCTGGGACTTAATAAAGGTGAACTATTGATTTATTATTTTTTATAAAAATATATTAAATCAGAAGTTTTAGAGTACAGTTAATTCTTGAACAACATATGTTTAAACTGCATGGGTCCACTTACACGTGTTTTTTTTTTTCCCCCAGTAGTAAACTATAGCAATACATGATCCGTGGTTGGTTGAACCAGTGTATGCAGAGAAACTGAAGTGATTTAGCACACACGCACACATACTCAGATTGATTGTGTGGAGGGTGGGTACCTGTGCCCTGTGTTGTTCAAGGGTTGGCTGTACTTTAGCAGGCATCAATAACATATCAGTACTTGAACCCATCAATCTTCCTTTCTCCTTCCACCCTCCTTTTCTTATTCTACAGTCCTTTCAATGTCCATTTTCCTGCCACCACTTTGGTATTTTTCTTTTGTTTCTTCCCCATTGTGTCAGTTGTTTCTGTTCTTTTCTCTCCCTTAAACACAGAGTAGAACTAAGTCATATTTCACTATGGGTAGATAGCAAACAGCCAATCATAGCTAATCTGTGGGCTACAGTGAGAGTATGTATCATCCTTCCGTATCAGGCACCCTCTAAGCACTCTGTGTGTATTAACTCATTTCATCTTTAGAATAACTCCACAAGAGAGGTGCTATAATTGTCCCCTTTTTACTTATGAGGAGACTATGTGTGTGCATGTGTGCTCAGATGTGTCTGGCTCTTTGTGACCCCATGGACTGTAGCCCACCAAGTTCTTCTGTCCATGGGATTTCCCAGGCAAGAATACTGCAGTGGGTTGCTATTTCCTTCTCCAGGGGATCTTCCCGACCCAGGGATCAAACTTGGATCTCCTGTTTCTCCTGCATTGGCAGGCAGATTCTTTACCACTGAACCACTTGGGAAGCCCCATGAGCAGTCTGAGGCATAGATAAGGTAAATTGTCCCTGATGGCTCAGTGGTAAAGAATCTGCCTGTAATGCAGGAAACATGAGTTCAGTCGCTGGGTTGGGAAGATCCCTTGGAGAAGGAAATGGCAACCCACTCAAGTATTCTTGCTGGGAGAATCCCATAGACAGAGGAGCCTGGTGGTCTGCAGTCCATTGAGTTGCAAAGAGTTCGACACGACTAAGCAAATAAACAACCATGAATATCTAGCTTAGCAGAGTCGGATTTGAACCCAACTAGTCGAGGTCCAGAATTTATGCTCTTAACCCTTACTTTCTAGTGCCCTTCTGGAGGAATATTATAAGTTTGGCAATTGAAATACAGTGACATTTAGACTCATGGAATTTGCCCTATAGTGAGAACAGCAATTTTTCAAAAGTTACAGCAGGTCAAGCGCTAGTAGCTCCCGTGATTAAAAAACATAATGTTCCATCTCAAGCTTTCTCTGATTCAAATAAAATTGAAGTGCCCTGGTTGGCTGAGCTGAAAGGGTCTGCCATTTGCCTACGATGTGTTTTTTTTTCTTTTTAATTTCATCCTTCATCAATTCCAAAAGGCTCTAACATTGTCTTTGTTCTTCTTGTAGCCATTGTGTGTGTGTGTGTGTGTGTGAATCTTTTCTTGACAAATGTATGTTTTTTGGCATCTGGACTTTGCTTCTCATCATCTTCAGAAAGACATAGGCATTTTGGCAATTTGTTTCTATGGAACTGAAAAGCCTTTGGGAAAGGATGTTTGGGGGAAAAAAAAACACAACTCTTATGTTCTGATTCATTGACAGAAGGAGATTAGATAGGAGTTTGGAGTTAATCTTTCCCTTGGGGTTTATGGAACTGTGGCTTAGTAGAAATCCTCATGAATGTGTGAAGGATGAGGCATCATGTCACCTTCAGTCACGAAATACAGATTTTTCTGTATTCAGTGATAGAACCATGATTTTTGTTTCATTTTTATTGCACTGTGGCCAAACATGAGTTGCCCTCAGATTACTCAAGGACAGTCTGATCATTTGCAGCTTTAGGTGCTGGCTTCTTTAGGACTGGGACTTATATATGCTTGGAATTTGCTGGCTAGAATTTTGAAACAGATGGCCACATGCTTTTTTTTTTTTCCCTTTAGGTAATTTGCTTGGTTGTTTGTCTTCTAGTTCTCATGGTAACCAAAGAAGGTTGTTAACATTTTTCTTTTCACAAAGCAAAATCAGAGCTGTCAGAATAGGTACAGCTGTTTGATGAGGGGCTGACTATTGTTGAATTTTCTGGTTTGTGTTATTGGATTCTTATTATACTTGTACCTTGTTTTTAGTGACATATTGCAAGAACAAGAAACCAGGATGAATCCTTTGTTGCATATAGTCTATTTAATAATTTGTTATTGCTAAAAAAATTCCTTAAAATACCAAATATTTGGTAATAAAGGCCAATGTTTATTGCTCACATGAAATGATTTCCTTTCAATAGATGGGATTTGCCTGGGACCATCATAGATAACCTTCAAATGTTATAGATTTATCATCTCAGAATTTCTGAAAATATATCGTGGCATTCCATTTTCAGCCAGTGGATGAGATATGGAAGTAGAGGCCCTTAGAAAGGATTTGGCTAAGGTGCCAACTGAAGACTGAATGTGCCCTTTACAAATGGTTTATTTGCAGTGTGTTATTCCTTGAAATGTAGTGAAGTTTCATCTGCCAATGAATGAGTGAGCACAGATCCTAGGAAGAGCTACTGATAGTTTTTCCTATGTAAGCATGTCAATTGTAGGATCCTGGGAATCTACACTTAAACATGTTTAATGACTGGCTTCTAAATGAAAAGAAAAAATCAAGAGTTAGGTGGGAAATCTCTGAATCTGTTTATATTGTCTTCCCTTGTCTGTGATTATGTGCTATGAAGCTGATAAGCACAAAATTTCAGTTCAGTTGCTCAGTCATGTCAACTCTTTGCCACCTCATATACTGCAGCATGCCAGGCTTCCCTGTCCATCATCAACTTTTCAAACTCATGTCCTTTGAGTCAGTGATGCCACCCAACCATCTTATCCTCTGTCATTCACTTCTCCTCCTGCCTTCAATCTTTCCCAGCATCAGGGTCTTTTCTAAAGTCAGTTCTTTGCATCAGATGGCCAAAGTATTAGAGCTTCAGCTTCAGCATCACTCCTTCCAATGAATATTCAGGACTGATTTCCTTGACTGTTTTGATCTCCTTGCAGTCCAAGGGGCTCTCAAGAGTCTTCTCCAACACCACAGTTCAAAAGCATCAATTCTTGGTGCTCAGTCTTCTTATGGTCCAGCTCTCACATCCATATATATTACTACTGGAGAAACCATAGCTTTGACTATACAGACTTTTGTTGGCAAAGTAATGTCTCTACTTTTTAATATGCTTTCTAGCTTGGTCATAGGTTTTCTTCCAAGGAGTAAGTGTTTTTTAATCTCATGGCTGTAGTCACCATCTGCAGTGATTTTGGAGCCCAAGAAAATAAAGTCTGTTGCTGTTTCCACTGTTTCCCCATCTATTTGCCATGTAAGTGATAGGACCAGATGCCATGACCTTTGTTTTTTGAATGTTGAATTTTAAGCCAGCTTTTTCACTCTCCTCTTTTATCAAGAGGCTCTTTAGGTCCTTTTCACTTTCTGCCATAAGGGTGGTGTCATCTGCTTATCTGCTTATTGATATTTCTCCCGGCAACCTTAATTCCAGTTTGTGCTTCATCCAGCCTGGCATTTCTCATGATGTACTCTGCATATAAGCTAAATAAGCAGGGTGACAATATGTAGCCTTAATATATTCCTTTCCCACTTTGGAACCAGTCCATGTTCGGTTCTAACTGTTGCTTCTTAACCTGCATACAGATTTCTCAGGAAGCAGATAAGGTAGACTGGTGTTCCCATGTATTTAAGAGTTTTCCATAGTTTGTTGTGATCCACACAGTCAAAGGCTTTAGTATAGTCAATGAAGCAGAAGGAGATGCTTTTCTGGAATAAACACAGAAACTAGGTGCAATTGGAGAATACAGCTGTTCACAGATGATGAAAATAGTGCTTCAACTTAGCTGTTGTTATGGACAGCTTAGAACAAAATGATCATTTGCAATAAGAGAATTCCTGGTATACTCAAGCCCATTTTTGGACTGATAGTTGTTCCCAGTCATGGAGTATCTATCATACACATGTCATTTGTAACTTGCTTTGTTGAAAGAGTTCATCTTGTAACTTGCTTTGTTGGAAGAGTTGTGTTGTAAGTTTGTGAGTGAAATCAGCTTGATTTTTGTTTCCAAATCAGATGTTACAGATAAGGCAAGCCAAAATAGCAAGAAAGATATATATCTGTTCTCTATGGTTATCTGAAGGTGAAGGTGGTATTGGATGAGCTGTTTCCAAGGTGACTTTGATGAGGCATGGGAAACTTACTTTGTGTGCTTTTCTTGCCTCTGGGGGACATTAGCTAAAGTCTCTTTAGGGATATGCTATTCTATAATCTCATTCCACAGAGAAAAGATCTATGATGATAATGCTGTAGAACTGTCACTATGGAATTATGTATCAAATCTTGATGAAATTTTTGGACTCACCTAGCGATCATGGTGATTGCATGGGTTGTATATATTGATAGACACTGTTATTATTTTATGTCATCTTGGGAGTTTGCTCAATCCTAGCAGATACTTTCAAGATAGAGGTAGCTCTATCAATGATCATAAACTTAAGCTTTGGAGTCAGACAGGCTTGAATTCAATTTCTGATTCTGCCACTTCATAGGTGAGTGATTTGGGGCAAGTATTTCTATAAGATTAAAGTTCTTGTGTGTAAAAAGGGACAGAAATTATACTTGTTTCAGAAAGATTTTTTGAGAATTTGGGATATAATCCAAGTCAAGTGCTTAGTATATTACCTGGTTAATAGCAAGCACTCCATAAATGTTGGATAAAGCTACTATGATAAAGGGCGTTAGAATTCAACTCATTTGGTTTTTTCACCTTCAGTATAGAAGATGTTTCTGGTGTTCGAGAAAAATTTATTCAGACACTTGTTAAGTATGGTAAGGAAGAGTTTTTTTTCAGAAAGGGAAAGGAGACTGAGCTCACATCTGAATAGAATGAAGACAAATGAGGGTTTATAACCAAGGAGCAGGATTGGGAGTCAGTGGATAGAAAATTACTAAAAGCAAACATCAAGGCTGGGTGGATTTTTGCTAGTCTGATTCAACAGGAATCTTGTTGAAGGCAGGCCAGGGTGATAAGTTATGAAGAGTTGGAGATAGGGAACTTGACCATGTATCAAGGGTTGGGAGGATTTTCACTAAACTGACCTGACCCTAAAGGCTTTTTTTTCGGGGGGGGGGGGCCCAAATTGAACTTAGTGGGCCATGGACAGAGCCCAAGTTCAAGCTCTAGTCAAGAAGAGGTCTCCAAGGAGCCGTATTCAAGTCCGAGCAGGAGAAAATTTTGTCTCTGTTATCAGGGACATAAATACTACCCAGCACATAAATACCAACAACCATTTGTTGACAGCCTTATGAGTATCAGGCACCCCATAAATGGTGATTGTTTCATTTAATCTTTATGACAGCCCTAAAAAATTGATACTATTAGTCTCATTTTACACAAAAAGAAATTGAGGTTTAGACAAAGCTGCATTCTAAATGCAAAGTTTCTGACTCCACCAACCAGCACTTGTGGGCATTTTCTCATGTTGGGCATGTGTAGCTGGGCACGGGAAGATCTAATCCAGTACTCAGCAAATATTTACAGTGAATGAATGAGTATCTGTGTGAATGGCAAGCTGCAGTTGTTTCCAACAGCTTCAGAGGAATGAGAAATGCTGCAGAAATTAATTTGTGATACCAAAGTCAAGGCATATACTCATCAACTTTATTACCTTAAGTGCTACAATGGCAGGAAGCATAGGGTTATATGGGGGCATCTCCTTGAATAGAAACGATGAGAACGTGGTCAGAGCTGTGAATCTGGCTGCAAGTGTGTGTGTGTACAAGCATTTTTTAAAAACGGGATATGGTATTGGGTTGGTCAAAAAGTTCAATAAGCTATTACAGAAAAAGCTGAATGAACTTTTTTGATCAACGAATTACAAGTAAGGAAATCTATCACTGAGAAAACATCCTGGGTGTATTCTCTTTTGTGGTACTCTGGATAAATATTTATAATTTAGCAGACATTATGTTCTTTTTTATAGAATTCTTTGATCCCCCACAGAAGTACCATTTTAGGAAATGTGATCTGATGCTACATTTTATGTGTAGCAATGAAACTTGACTAATTTTTAAAAACATACAATTTTGGGGCTTCCCTGGGAGCTTAACTGGTAAAGAATCCTCTGAAATGCAGGGAACCCTGGTTTGATTCCTGGGTCAGGAAGATTCCCTGGAGAAGGGATAGGCTACCCACTCCAGAATTCTTGGGCTTTCCTGGTGGCTCAGATGGTGAAGAATCCACCTGCAATGCGGGAGATGCAGGATCGATTCCTGGGTTGGGAAGATCCTCGGAGGAGGGCATGGCAACCCACTCCAGTATTCTTGTCTGCAGAATCCCCATGGACAGAGGAGCCTGGTAGGCTATAGTCCATGGGATCGCAAAGAGTCGGACATGATTGAGCAACTAAGCATACAAATTTTAAGACGGTATCTTTTAAATATTTCTTTCAGAGTTAGGGTCAAATCTCTTAAATTGATATTTAGTTTAATTTAATTTTAAATTGGACTTTAAGACAATACTTCTGCAAGTGATAGTTGAATTTTCCTGAGCCAAATGTACTGTATTTTAATCCAAGACTCCTCAGTAGCTAATTTCTATCATTGCTATAACATAGAAAGAAAGTAATTTGTTAATTTCATGAAAGTCACAGCAGAATAGGGAAAGTTCAGAAGTCCTTACTTTTGTCCTCAAAAATTACCCAATATTTGTATAGAGCCAGATTCACAATGGTAACTTAATAAGTATTTGTCAGACGGATGAATGAATTTTTGCCATAGCAAAATGTTCTTGAGCCTGGAATTAACTATGACAGGGAAACATTTTGATTCTCCTTTGTTGGAGTTAGTTAATGGAGTCACACTGAAGATATATAAAAAAATCAATAAAAATGAATGACTAATTTACAAACATTTATATTTAAGTGTTAGGAAATACGGTAAGATTAGGAAAACAGTTAAGACAATGGTTTGTACAGAATTGACTCAATTCAGGCAATGAACACTCCACGGATTACAGTTTAACAAGTTAAATGTCACATATAACATACATGTATGACAGACAGTGCTTCTGATTTTGGTATTAATATACCATCAGTTATACATATAAGAAATATTGACAGCTCAATTTGGGGTTATGAAATATTAATTTGTTGGGTAAGACATTTCAAATTACAGTATATCTCAGGCAGCATGCAGGTAAAGTCATTTATTGTACATTTGTTAGGACATACCTTGCAACAAGCTTCCAGTTTTGGGTAGTTAGATCAAGAATACAGAAACCATTGAAATGATGATATGGTTGGAATCAGCAGTTGTATTTAACTGACTGAAAGAGAGAGCATTCTGTTGAAAACTCTCCTAATTAATTCATTAGGAAAATGCACAGTGATCATAAACTCAATTCTTTAAAAATTGTTTTCACAATTCTCATTTATTGGTGATACAGAAGCTGCAGGAAATTTGAATTCTGAGAGCTGGTTGTACATTAACAGCAGGACTTTATTCTTCTGTGGGCTCACATGATTACAACAAAGATGCTTGCCATTTGAAATCACATATTATAACAATGGTGCTATACAAACATCACAAATATTTGGTGTTTCAGGGTCTTAACAAATATTGTGGTTATTTTCACAAACAGACCAGATTAACAGGCAGTGTAAATCACATATATCCTAAGATTTTAAAAATACATTTTATACAATAGGTTTCTAATTTCTTTACTAGCATTTAATTTTGGTGTGTTTTTCTGTTTTCCTTTTTTTTTTTTTTTTGTCTCATATTTAGAGTCCTTAAAGAATCTATGAAGATCTGGCTCATGCCAAGAAACTCCTTAAGAGTGATGTTTCCCCACAGGAATATGGCTGAGTGTACATTGAATCACAGAGTAAATAAAGCAACATCTAACTTATAACAGATCATTTTTAAAATTCAAATAATATCTAATAATTTTAAAAGTTTGAACAAAACTATAGGAATCAAAAATTTTATTTACAAAACATTTGAATATATTTTTAAATGGCTAGTTCTCACTAACTGCACAAATTTAATATCCTTGATGTACATAGTCTGTTAACCTTCTATGTGATGCTGTTAAATCTCTGAGTTAATATACATGTGATGGTTAGGTGGGAAAATTAGATGGTAATTTCCATTCACTCAAGGGCTTGAAAGCAAGTGCTTTAATACCTTCCATGTCAGATGAGATCTGCCATTAATGTTGGTGCCTTTAATTTGAAAAGATTAAGCTGAATTACCCAAATGTATTTTAGTGCAATGTAAGAATTGTAGGAAAGACTGATAAATTTGCCATCAGATGTTGAAATTCTAACCTAACATCACGCTGTTGATCTAGTCACTGTATCTTTCATTTCCAAGGCGTCTGTGTATTACATTGGCTTAAAAAATATTTTCCTTGGTCCTTAGAAATACAAAATATTAATTTTCAAAAGATAGAGGATGAGAGGATGAGCATTTCTTACAATTACATTCGTAATGAAAGAAGTTAATCTACATTTTACAGATCATTAAATGGTCTTTGGCAGAAGACTTTACAAATAACTTCCTCCACTTTCAACATTTTGTGTAGGCCATTTCCCTTTTGATGATATCAGTTGTAAACTCACTTGTTCACAATGATAGTTTAATAGGAAAACATCACAGATATAAAAATATTTAAGTTTAGCACATACTTTTTTTGAAAGTTAAATTCAAAGTATATTGACTCATTGATACTAGAGAAGATATTCTACACAGGCATTTCTGACAGCACTGCTTAAGATCACAGTTTTAACAATATGGTCAGCAAAGAGAGAGTATGAATATCTTTATTTCCAACAAAATATTATCACTGAAACACACTGAAATAATCCACTGCAATCTTTTTAATTATAATACACTATATTTCCCACAAAATGAGTAATATATAATGTTTATGTGTGTGTGTGGTATGCATGTGTGTGTACTTAAAATGGTAAATCTCAGAGGTTACATTCATTGGCATGGAAGAATAAAAACAGAAAATCTCAGTAGCCAAATGTATTATTGACATACCACTACTCAGAAATTTCAAAGTTCAGTGAAATTGTTTAAAAATTAGCTTGAGACAGGCGATTGTTTTCAGAATCAACTAGAGGGACATTATAATTCCTTACTTCAGTTTTCGAGACACAAACTCCTTCCCCACTGGTCTCTCCTCTTTCCACTCTCCCCCTGCCTGTGTTTGGAGGCTATTTGTGGTGGGTCCTTTATACTGTGCGTGCATGAGGTGAACAGGCTGATCTTTCCTTTTCTGTCCTGTGCGTTGGATTTACAATCACTTCTTAGGATGAGGGCGTTTCTGGCACAGTGATCTGCCTCCCTTGTCTTTATGGATTGCCTATAAGTTCAGTTTACTATCAAAAGTAAAGTATCCACCAAGCTTATTCAGTGGGAATGAATTACCACTCTAACCAAAGGTGAGAGAGACATTCTAAATCTGTTTCCTACCTGAGTTCTTCCATCTTGGCTGCTGTGCCAGGAACACTCCCAGTGGCACAGAGTTTTGTATAGATAAAGTGGGTACAAGATGCTAGTTCCTTTCTGGTGCTCATCTAGAAGCTCAAAATGTGTCCTCAGTGTGAGCTTTCTATTGTCTACTAACATTAATAGGTGAAATCTAGGGAAATCCCCCTTGGAATAACAGTTGTGCCAACAGTTATTTTTATGGCTTATTAGGATAATATTGAATTGCACCACTGTCCTATGAACATCACTATGGATGGCATGGAAAGGCAGACGCTGCTGGAGATTCAAACAATTTTCTGTTACCTTCTAATGTCAAGACCTTTTAATGTACTGCACAAGTTGGGGGGCTTTAGAACATAGAACTTTTTCTCTTGGGCTTTCTGAGGGAAGTTTTTAATCCAGGTTTGATTCAAGATTTCAAGACTTGAGTCAATCACTTAAACCATGGATTGTGGATAAAGCCAAGCCACCACTGTGATTTTGCCTGGTGGACAACAAAGTTCTGGGAGGGAGGTTCAGTCTCTGAGTGGGCCCCGGTCAGTCTGATCTAGCCCCTCCCTCTGCAAAGGGGCAGGTCCCCTTACCAAGCACCTTGACATTTGATGATCACTCTAAGAAGGGTCTTTTCAGTGAGGTTTTAGCTCTGAGTGAAAGGCCAAATATGCAGATGGAGATGGACAGCAGGGTGGAGACAGGGGAAGGGCATGGTGCTTTGGCTGGAACTGTGTGGTGATCAGGTCACAGTGGGGAAAGAGCTGATGAGAAAATGCTGTCAGAAACAGAAAACGGGACACCACTTTGACCAGCGATCAGGTTTCTAGAGACACAGGTAGAGCGCTATGACAAATCAATTATTCTTTTCCAGTAACTCCTGAAAAAGAGCGAAAGTCAATCTAAGATACCTGACAAGTCTGGTTCTTTGAAGGAAGACCTGGAAACATAGTTTAGCATTTTCTTCAGAACATCATTGTTGAGGTTCCAGTTTAGGTTTCCTTTTGGCTACTTTGAGTTTACTTTTCTGCATCAAAAGAAGCGGTCAAAAATATATACATACGGATATTTTCAGTAGCTGTCAATGTGATACTTTCAGGTTTGATTTAATGAATCGTACACACACATGACCCACGACCTTAAACTCCCTTTCCTAAGCCATTTTAATAAGCCAAATCAACTTGCTGGCTTTTCACTCTGGTTCTGCACCAATTCAAATGAGCCTAGGAAAAAAGCTCCCAGGGGTCTTGGGATTGTTGTCTACATTGTCTGTGGTTTCCAGGTTTTATGAGCTATGTGAACCATTGAAACTATCTTTGAAAACCCAAATTCACTTAGAACCATAGTCATTTTAGCTCAGTCCATACCCACTCTTCAAACCGATAGACCATATCCTTAAATATAACTCAGTCCTGTTAGACAATGGCTTAGCATTAAGGCAAATGGACCAGAGCTGATCAGTTAAGAGAAAGGTGTCCAAGGTCATTCTCTGGACACCTCTGGTCATTCTCTGGCTAGTCGGGCAAAGCAGATTAGTTGTTGTTTTTAAAAAAAGAACTAGAAAAGCTAATGACAAATCTTTCTGATAGGAGATCTTGCCTGAAGCTCAGTTATACCAGTAAAGAATATGTGTAAGGATTAATTTTCCTTCAGGTTATACTGAATATTTTACATCTGAACAGCGGGCATTTCTGTAAATATATCAGAATGTACTGGGCCTGGATGGACTCTATCTTTAAGCTTTTTAACTTTTTCCTGTGAGGAAGCAGAGGTAAACAGAGGATGACACGAACTTTTCTTGACCACTGAGAGCACAGATTGTAGTTCTCAAACTTGAACACACATCAGAATCATCCCAAGGGCTTGTTAGAAGCCACATTTTTGGGCCCATTCCCAGGTTTTCTGATTTATAGGTCTGGGTTGGGCTCTCAGGTGGGACCAGGGAATTTATATACCTAACAAATTTCAAAGTTGCCACAGATGCTGCCTTGTCATGGACCAAATGTTAAGAGCCACTGTAGTAGCTTATTCCAAAATACACTTTAGTTATTCAAACCACCTTAAGTGAGCTCCCAGTTCCATCTGGAATTGGATGGTCAGCTGGATTTTTTCCAAGGCATCCTTATTATGTAGGCAAAGAATGAATTCAACTGGTACTAGTTTACTTCTTGAGAAACGAGAGGTTCAGATGTTTAAGTCCTATATTAGCATATATAGCAAACCCATAAGTAAAATATGACTCAAACTCGTGCCCTAACCTATGACTTTCCTCTGAGGGATAAAAGCTTTATTATACCTTATTAAATTTGAGTCCCAAGAGGCAAATGCAGAAAACTCTACAACCTTTCTTCAGGGAGTATTATTTTAGTAATAGTATTAAAATTCTCTCTTGCCACACAGGTGATATTCTTCCTGAGACCTCAGGAGGGTTAACATGATAACAGCTAAATCTGTTCACAGTTCCTTCACTAAAGATGAACAAAGGTTTGTCGACTTTTTTCTAGTAATACTCCTATCAAATGCAGGGACCTGTGTAAAAGAGTAAAGCAGAAGCAAGCCACTCCATGAAGTATCGATGCAGAATTCTGTTTGACAAGCTGTCAACAAGTATAATCAGTGATGGCAATTCTTTTGACTGACATGTGGACCTGGGTCAGTCAAGAGGCTAGATGGGCACAAGGGGTTAAGGAAAAACAGACATGAGTTTGTGTGAAGGGGTTGTTTCCTATGTAGAAGGCAAGTTCCATCTACTTATGTTTCTCCACCTTACCAAGCACCCACTGCTAACTGACCAAGCTACCAGGATGGCTTAAGGCAGTAATATCTAGAAAATGCTTATGGTGCAGACTTGTTATTTAAAAGATACAAATATTTACCTTTCCAATTTAGGATTTCCTAATCAAATGTGAAATAGGGGTCAAATTCAACATGGGGGACTCTAATATAAAAATGATGGCTACTCCAACTGAATAGCAGCTTTATATAAAGACATATAATGAGAGAAGGAAAAGTAGTTTTTTCCCTAGGTAGAAGTCAGACATAACTGTGTGTGTTAGTCACTCAGCTGTGTCCAAATCTTTGCAACCCCAGGCTCTTCTGTCCATGAGATTTGTCAGGCAAGAATACTGGAGAGGGTTGCCTCTCCAGAAAATTCCCTTCTCCAGGGAATTTTCCCAACCTAGGGATCAAACCCAGGTCTCCTGCATTGCTGGCAAATTCTTTACTGTCTGAGGTAACAGGGAAGCCCTTAGTTAGGACAGAAATACTATCTTTTAATTTTCTCTCTCAACAACTAGGCTCACAAGATCACTTTCTCTGTTCTAATGCCATGAGTTTTTGTTTGCCTCTCCTCCTGACAAATTTGGCTTTATGCCTCAGTGCTAATCTATGATGTTGAAATGGTTTTGCCATTTCTGATGACATTCTAACTGGTATTCCTTCAAGAGAAGGCTTACATATATTCCACTAAAACGTTGTTTACATAAGGAGAGTTTGTCATGATTGCTTTTCTTTTTTCTTTCTTTTCCCCATGGCGATGTCTACATTCTTCTGCTATATTTTCTCTAACCGTGTGCAATTCCAGATTGCTAATGAGACATTTGGGCTGTGGCAAAACAGATGATTGCTAGGGATGGGATTTAAGTCTTTTCTGTAAAATCTTTTTGAGGAGTCATTTTCTCCATAACAAGGGAGTGTTTAAAAGACAGCTGAATTTGCAGCAAAAGCAATTCTTTTTTTCATCTTCCTTTAGAATACTTGTATCTTTTAATAATATTTCCCTGGTCAGTGTACATCCTGTTTGCATTCACACACTTTGGTATAAAGTCACTACTGGCAGTCTCTTTCTCCTAACAGATTGTCATTAAGTACAAAAAAAAGAAAAAGAAAAGTGGAATTATTGTGGGAAACTGTGAACTCAGAAATTACATTTAGAAGATTAGCAGATTCAACCTTAGGAAGGTCAGTGATGAGGAAGGCATTCCCATCTGGATAAATTTTCTGTTGTCGGGCATCCCACAAAGGCAGAGACTTTTCACTCCCCTTAGGGAAGGAAAGTTTTCAGCAGTGCACAAAGAATTGCTTCAAAATAAATCTTTAAATTCCCGTCAGACTTAGTGTAGCTTTATTGGCTTGATGCTCACATCGATGATCAAGTATTGTGAGGAGTGTGATGAGGACCAGCTGCTTCCCAACATGAAGCACCTTCAACCCATACCCCTTGGATTGATACCAGGATCATGCCAGCACTTGATGTGTTCTGGAAAGCCAAGTTAAAAGTGAAGTCCCTCCATTTAATGATGAGGAAATTTAAGTCCCCAAAGAGCTTGAGATTCATAATCCTCTGAAACAATTACATTCTAATTTTCAACAGATGAAAGCCTTTGGGGTCACTTCTTTGGTGAAATAAAGAGAACATTGTGTACTCAGACATGGGGACTGAGGTCTTCTCTTGTTGACTGTTAAAATGTGACAGCTGAGGTTGTAACTCCAAATACAGTCAGATACCTCAAAGTCAAAAGAGCAATGGGCAGAGTTAAGAACATTCAGTGATGAACTAATATCAACACCCAATAGAAAAAATCTTCAGTAATGGGGAGGCAAATCATTTCTGGAACAAGTTTATCCCAACTTGAAATGTTGAAACAAAAGACAGTGTGTCATTCTCACACAGGTTTTGGTTCACTGTACACTCTGAAGATATTGAGTTTGAATCCATTTATCTCATTGGTAAGAGACAGAATGTGGAGTTAAGAAAATTAGCAGTTCTATCTCTATTAAAGGAAAATTCCTTGACAGATTCAGAACAGTTCCATTTAGCAGTTTCAAACTGATAAAATATCTCTAGACCAAAATTGAAGATTAATTTAATTAGAGTGCCATGACTGGACTCTTCCTGACTAAATTCAGGGCTAGTTTTCTTGGAATTGTCTTAAATTCTTGATGCCATCTTAGATTACCTAGTATAATACTCTGCACAAAAGAAATGCTTGACGTCTATGGAATTGTATGATTGAAAAAAATGTAATTACTTCTTGATATTTGATTTAAAAATTGCTCCACTGATTTGGCTATATAAATTATCTTTTAAGTTTTAGCTGAATATAAAGTAGGTCAATGATCTTGGAGGACTGACTTGCTAAATTGTGGCCATCTTTGGTTTAACTTCTGATTCTTTTTATTCATGTAATTTGTTGATATTTATCAAGTTTCTTATCAAGCCCCAGCATCCAGATAAAATTTTAATTCATAAGTACTCATTGGAAAAGACTCTGATGCTGGGAGGTATTGGGGGCAGGAGGAGAAGGGGACGGCAGAGGATGAGATGGCTGGATGGGATTACTGACTCGATGGACATGAGTTTGAACTCTGGGAGTTGTTGATGGACAGGGAGGCCTGGTGTGCTGCAATTCATGGGGTCACAAAGAGTCTGACATGACTGAGTGACTGAACTGAACTGCCCAAATACTCTCTGCATTTTTCAATCCTTACTGATGTTATGAGTTCTAGGCAGGAAGATAAACTTACATTTAAGATACTTTCAACAAAGTGATTTTTGACTTTTGATAAGGGATTGGAAGTATTTCTTCATCTTGTTTTCTGGGTGGGTTGCAGTCACTAACAAATCCCTTTAGTAAGTACAGTCTTAATATGGAGACAGTCAGATGGTCTGTGTTTTTGTACAAAACTTCTGGATCAACCAATGAGGCACCTGTCATTTTCCCTCCTCTTTTTCCTTTTATATTACAAGCTCTGGAAGGTCTGTTTCTCCAGGGAGAATTAGGAAATAAAAGGCAGAGTCTGGAGCTGTGTCAATATCCTCCACTGAGTATGGGGAAATATTCCACTGGGAACCATGACAGATTAAGAGCAAAACACTGAGAAGCCTGTCAGAAGCCCGCTTAGCCCTCCTCTAACCCAGCAGTCTGTGCCGAACCTTCATTTTTTTCACAAGTTATTATCTTGTCTGTGGCTTTAAAGGGACCCAAACCAATTCTGGTATCTTTACAAAACAAACCTAGTCATTGGGTAAACCCACGGATCTCACTTGAGTAAGTGGAAGCTTCAAGTTTGGAAAATATATGAATTAATTCTAAACAATGACAAAGCAATTATTATTTTCATTTTACCGACAACATGATTTTTCAAGGTGGGAGTGTCAGTGCGTTAGCAGGAAAAAAAAAAAATGAAAGTTTAGACTCCTCATCACTAAGTCCAGTTCTTAATGTTGCTGAAATTGGTTCCATGGCAACCAGTTTGGAAAGAGGGATTCACTCCCCAAGCAGGCAACAAGTATGTGATGGAGCTGCATGATTCTGTTTGGAAAGGTTTGAGTCAAACACAATATTCTGGCTCAGAGCAGAAAGGAATCTCTGCAAGTATTATTCATCTCAAGTGAAAAATATCCTTCTGGCATGGTTCTAATGTTCACAGACCATGTCCATCACAGGGGTGAGCAAGGTGGTGATCTGGTTCAAGGACTAGCATTGATTCCATCTCTGTTGCCCACTTCCTTTCACCATCTAGTAACTGAATGGTGATGTGATTATGATATCAATAGTGATCTTTATTTCCTGGCTCTACATCTTGTTTGCCTCTAGATACTGTATGAACAGGATGGGGAGGGTAGTGGTTGGGTACTGATGTTAGTAATGTTAGTAAGCTCCATGTCTCAATGATTTAACACAAATTTCCTGAGAGCTTTGCATAAATGCAATCTTTGCTTCATATCTGAGATTTAAAAGCATCTCTCTTGGTTTTGTGTCTAATGTTAAAAATTTGCAACAGTTACATTTTTAAAGATAAGTAGGTTTAGTCCATTTTGAAAGGGAGGACAACTTTTTTTTTTTTAAACTTTCTCTCACTATTTGCAGTTGTTTCTGAAAGATGTACACAGGGATTAAGAGTCACAAGTGGGAAAAGGAGATACTGAAATAGAGCCACTGATGCAGTCTAATGCTCACAGTTTCTTTGGGTGCTTATTGGGAAAATTCCCAATCCACTTGATGAGAAAGTCATTTATTTAAGAAAAAAAAGTAAATCTATGCAGTCTGTGAGAACAATCTGAAAATATCAAGGATATTTTAAGCCTCATGCATACGTTTACCAAGATTCAGGGTGTCAAATTTCTTATTGGATTACTAATGGCAGCAAAAACTTGTGCTTAAAGTTTTAGACTGAAATATCAAAGACATTTTCTTGCAAATTGTAACAATAAAAATAACTTTACATTTTTGCATGATGCCATCCTTTGCTTAGATCCAATATCACAAAAGCTGTTGATGAAATATCAATAAAATAAAGTCATCTCAGTATTTCTAATAGTAAGTGTCCCAGACTCTAAGACATAATGAAACAGTTTGTTAAATAGGTTCCAATTACTTGGCATTGACATCATGCCACTCTGTACCCACCCCTTATCCTACCCCCTGGAGAAATTTCATGTACCAACTGGTTGAAAGGGTGAATTTGCCTGTTAGTAAGATGTTAGGATGGCATCACCGACTCGATGGACATGAGTTTGAGTGAACTCCGGGAGTTGGTTATGGACAGGGAGGCCTGGCGTGCTGTGATTCATGGTGTTGCAGAGTTGGATATGACCGAGCGACTGATCTGAACTGACGATGTTAGCAGCAAACGCTAGGGGTAAGACAATTAGTGTATATGAGAGTTGAGGGTTGATTTAGTTGAGAACATTTAAGCTAAGCTATAGTTAGTGGAGAATCTATATGGCAGTAGATGATTAGGTATTTGGGCAAAACTAAGTGGGAGTCTCATTCCTTTTACACCAACATGCCAAAACACATTTCTAGAAAATATCAACCAATGTATGGGGACCTGTGTGCCCAGTTCTATGTTTCCAGAAAATATAAAATCACATCCTTCTAATCCTCCAGGATTTGACCTACAAGAGGATGTTTTTTTCAAAAGCTGTATTCAAAACCTCCCAAAAGTATAATTGGAAAAGTAAGAAAGTGGCACTAATTGATCAAAAAAGTTTCTATCAGAAATGCTTGCCAAATGAGGAAGGAAAAATGGGACCTGTGTCCCAGTTCTGTGTTTCCAGAAAAATATAAAATCACATCTTTCTAATCCCCCAGGATTTGACCTACAAGAGGATGTTTTTTTCAAAAGCTGTATTCAAAACCTCCCAAAAGACAGTATAATTGGAAAAGTAAGAAAGTGGCACTAATTGATCAAAAAAGTCTCTATCAGAAATGCTTGCCAAATGAGGAAGGAAAAATGAAATTCTTTCTTTTAAAAATCTACTCATGTATTTAGAAGGAAAGATATAATTAATAGTGTTATAAGCAATTTTCAAATGACTTTAAATTTACACCCTTAGCAAAAAAAGGAAAAGGAAATCAGGAATATGCTTCCTTTCCCATCTCTGCCCCCTTTTCCTGTTTATAAAAGAGATCTGATAAAAAAGGAATGTCAACCTGACATGGACTTTTAGGGCAAATCTATAAACATCTGAAAATACAATCTGAGTTCTTTGATTTATATCATCCAT
The DNA here is from genome assembly GCA_006408695.1 of Aepyceros melampus. Taxonomy (NCBI): domain Eukaryota; kingdom Metazoa; phylum Chordata; class Mammalia; order Artiodactyla; family Bovidae; genus Aepyceros; species Aepyceros melampus. The sequence continues at coordinate 20,068 of SJXQ01004558.1, forward strand.
TTTGTATTTATGTTATCTCTATGCTCTGGGAAGAGATGGGATAGAGGAGATTAACTGTTGAAACTATATCTGATTCTCATAGAAATGATCTTCAAACTAGCATTTCAAAAAAAGTTTTTTTTTGGTTCGTTTTTACACAGGTTGAAATGACAACTTTTGGTAAAAAGAAGATTGAAAACAGCACTTAATTTGCTGTGCATAAAAGGTCAGTGTTTCAGAAGCTTTTTAAATACTGATAGGTCTGTTTGAGCTTTACTGTTTGTATGGGCTAGATTTAAGTTCAATATCCCTTCTGATGTGTTGATTATTTTAAATATTCAAATTAATTCTGAAATGTAAATAACATAAAAATGGAATCAGCTTTTTATAAATGAATTATCAGGTTGCTATGTTGTGAAATTTAGAAACTTCATGGCTTTAGAAAAAAGGAAGGAAATTAGTGGAGGCATTTTTATTAACACCTGTATAAGTCCAGTGCATTACACAAAATAACTCAGCAATACAGGAAAGTGTGCCAAAAGCATACTTTTGGGGGGCTTGCCAGGGCTTCCCTGGTAGCTCCGCTGGTAAAGAATCCACCTGCAATGGAAGAGACACCGGTTCGATTGCTGGGTAGGGAAGATCTGCTGGAGAGGGGATAGGCTACCCACTCCAGTATTCTTGGGTTTTCCTGGTGGCTCAGCTGGTGAAGAATCTCCCTGCAATGAGGGAGACCTGGTTTGATCCCTGGGTTGGGAAGATCCCCTGGAGAAGGGAATGGCTTACCCACTCCTGTATTCTGGCCTGGAGAATTCCATGGACTATTCCATGGGGTTGCAAATAGTCAGACATGACTGTAATCTTGCTCATTACTTTAGAAAAAAGAAGACAGAAATTATTGAAGGCAATTTTATGAGACACCGTGTAAGTCCAGTGCATTACACAAAATAACTCAGCAATACAGAAAAGTGTGCCAAAAGCATACGTTGCCAAAGCCAAAAGTTATGCATTCTCAGCTTTGATTTTCATATAAAAACTGAGAATGAGACTGTTAGTTGTACAATTGTTTCTGAAAACTGGGAATTCATCTTCCGCAAGGATAGTAGTAGTAGTAGTAGAAAGCATACATGACACTAAGTCAGCTCAGTCATGTCCGACCCTTTGTGTCCAACCCTATGTCCAACCCTGTGTGACCCCATGGATTGTGGCCCACCAGGCTCCTCTGTCTGTGGGATTTTCCAGGCAAGAACACTGGAGTGGGTTGCCATACCCTCCTCCAGGAGATTTTCCTGACACAAGGATTGAACTCACATCTTTTATGCCTCCTGCATTGGCAGGTGAGTTCTTTACTGCTGAGTCACCTGCGAAGGATAACGGCTTTCAAATATCTTAGACGAGGGAAGCTTGGGATGAGATTTAACACATTTTCTTTTGGTTAATTATATTATTTTAAAAATATGTTCTTGTCAAGCACATAGATAATTCTCACCCACGTAATTATTTTAACCATATTCTTCAATTGTATGAACATCATGAGAATGGAAATTCTTTTAAGATATCTTCCTTGAAATATTTTACAAGTTTTAGTGTTGAGTATAGGAAGGTAGAGAACTATTTTTCTCAGTAGACACATGGGCCATATCAGCTTTATCTTAAATATTTATATAACTGTCTATTTTTAGGTGAAACATCATTATTTTGTTATCTAAGGGAAACTGTTCCTTCTACTTGGAAGAAATGAGATTTTCATATAGGAGGATGGTTCACTGCAAATCTAGGATCATATTTTTAGGAAAGATCTCCTTGAAGAATTTATTTATTGCTCTACCTTGTGACTTTAAGAGATCTAATAACAAATTCCGTAGATTAAATGTGGTTTATTTCAACATAGAAAATGTCATGGACAGAGGAGCCTCGTGGGCTACAGTACGTGGGGTCACAAAGGCTTGGACATGACTAAGCATGCACACACATGCATATTTCACCTTGGGAATGTAGGGGAAATGTCTTTGAAAATCTCTGGGCCAGGTCTTTATAGGCAAATAAGCAATTTCCAGTACAGAGGGCTATATAATCATTTTAGTAAATTAATTCCCTTCTATACTCTTGGATTTGGCTAGGTAGATCTGTCTTTCCAATCAACAAATTAGGAGTGCTGGGCTCTGCATTAACTGTCAAAATTGACTCAGTAACATTGAAATTAGTCAATTTCTCTTGGTGTGTTTGGTTACTAATGTGAATTTCCCTACCATTTTCATATCATGAATATAATAACTACAGAGAAATAGTTGATCCACTCATATTTCTTGGAGGCATGGAAGCTACATACGCTGTTTTTCTGTGTTTCCATACTTGATGTTTGGAGATGTATGCGAGGGTCTTTATCCTCGATCCATACTTACATATATCAACAGAACAGAGGCCAGGGGGATGGGTACAAAACATTAAGAATGTGATCCAGAGAGGAACAAAATGAACAGCTGCTGTGTGCAGCTTCAGGCCCTAATCCTGTCCTAAACATTTTTAGAGATCCACACTAAGATCCAAAGACTGTTTTCTAGGTGAAATATCATTATATTAATATCTGATTTTCCAATGACAAGTTCACTTTCAGAAAAACATGCCCAGAGAATTTTTAGTATGAGCCTTTTCCACATCGCTGAAAGGTAATAGCGAACACTACTAAGGGAAATGAATATAATGGGAATAGCCAGGGAAGAGCTACAAAGATTGAGAATTAGGAAAAGAAAGGTTAGGCTGCATATTCCCAAGGGGACACCTTTCTGGATCTTTGAAAAGGTTAGGGATGCATGATTCTAAAGAATGTGAGCAGGTCAAGCATCTATAAAACACTACACTTATTACCAGGCAATTCTGGGCAAGCAATTCTTCCTGTAAAGACATGGGTCATAGTTCTAACTACAAAGTTATGTTGCTTTTTTTAAAGTTATAGTGTTCTGTTCTACAAGTCAACCAATTAAAATAATTTATACTATGATCACTGATTTAAAATTTCCATAGGAGATTCAATCAGAGGACCTTTGACAAAACTGAAATTGGAAGAGCCTCTGAATGCATGTTTTCAGATACCTTGACAGATTGAAAAAAGTCACAGACAGCTTCATACTCACCCATTTCTTGTTGGCTGGAAAGCTGAAGTACTCTCTCCTTTGGGAGTCCCACCATTTAGTGGTCGCTCCTCCTATAGGTAAGACATTCTGTCTTTGGGGAGAAGATTAACTGTGGCCCAATTAAGCTCTAAAAAATATCTCTTACAATTGTTTCCCCTTCCTATGCTATCTTTGCAGGTGGAGGACCAACAGGACCAATTGACACCTGACAAACACTGAAGGAAGACAATGAATATGATCAGAAGTGATAGGAATAGAATGGTCGAAAAGAACTGAAGTGCAATCCACTACTAAACCCTGTAAGTAGGACTGAAAGAAAGCTAATGAATCGCTCATAACAGCACCTTTCTTTCTCTGTAAGATAAATATGATTTTGTATGTCTCGTCTATGTAATACCCTTGTTTGTCAGCTGAAATGCTCAATTTTACCTCTCTTGGCCAAGTGAAATGATGACTACAACAAAAACCAAGTGCCATTTGGAGATTATGGTAAGATCCAGTGTTGTACATGGTTGATTATGAAATGACCAGATATTCCTGAAGTTGTGAAACTATACCCAAGACTTGCTCTGGATATAATTGCCCACTATCAGACAGAGAAAACCATAAATCAAGAGAGATTTCATTTCGTGGGTCAGGAAACACTGAAGGAAATCTTAAAGGAGCTGATTTACATTCTTGAGAAAGTGAAGTTTTGTCACCATTAGAGAATGCAGGACTTCGTCATCTATTAGAGGATGTCTGTTATTTTTCTGATTGCTCCCACGACATTCTCAGATGTATGCAGCACAAACTGGTGAATCTCACTTTGACAGGTTAGGAGCAGGGCTGTGGGATCAACAATGAATCAAGCCCCTTGTGGATAAAGCTATGTGTATGGTGATCTTTTTATTAATAGTGAGACCACTGGAGGGAAGGTATATATTAGGAAATCTAAGGATGACAGTCACCTATCAGAATAGCTTCAGAATTGAAGACAGTACGCTTTTCAAGAAAAAATTATAAGAAGGAAAAACTTAGTGTGTTTATGCCATGAACGGTAAAAGCAAAATTCTGTGACATCTCCACTGGTAGTAAGGCTTGAAAGAATAGAATGAGCTTATAAGAGATTAGAATCATTGGGCCACAGCATTTTGCTGAATAGTTGCTCTAGTCAAGGCTAGTCTGGTCATTGAATTGTCCCTTTTACTGTTATAGTGGTAAATGTTGGCTGCTTATTTTGTGTTAAACCAAAGATTGGGTCCCAGGATACATACTAATTGTTGATCCAAGAAAATTACCTTCACATAGGAAAAGTGTTTCATGCATGACCATATATGAACATAACAAGGAATTCTAAAGAAAAATTTAAGAATTAGATGAATAAGGTATCCTTTATCTCAGCAGTCAGACACTGTGCTCCCTTGGGACATTAAAAGCAGACAATGCATGACCAAGGGTTGACATTTGTAAGGTGATTACCAGGCATCTGTTTTCTTTCTTTTGGATGAGGATACCAATGGCACAGTAATACCTTTTGGGTCTTTATTTCTTCAACACATGAAAACAAAAGATGAAGTAGATGACAATGAGAAGAGAGAAAACATTCCATACAGAATATGCTGGATCACTAGTGATTAAATCAGAAACCATTAGAAACTTTATTTGTCTGTGTCAATAATGTGTACCATTTATAAGGAACAGCACAATTAGTGCACCTCCCCCCCTAAGCTGTGCACAATACACACAAAATAAAATAAACAAAATGAAATAATTTTACATGACTATAATTACTAAAACAACCCTGAACAACCAGAATCATATTTTCCCTATAACATGAAAATTTAAAAAGCAAACAAACCAAAAAGCTTTGAAATTGAAATTGACCAATGGTAAAGATTTCTTAACATCCTCTGTGAAAATTTGCTATGGGATTATTAACAGTCCAAATATAGCTAGAAAGAAGTGCAAAGTCTTTCTAATGTTTAAACAACTCATATCCCTTGACTATTTACTTGGTGTTTCTAGGCTAGCTTTTCTTTAAATAAATCTTCAGAAAAAAATGGGTTAGGATTATGCCACTAGTGCATTGGGTCATGACAGGTCAGGGCTGAGGCTCCAGGAGATGTGAGAAATTATAGCTGCAGGGGGCATGGAAAAGTACTGCAGTCCAACAAAGATCAGCTGAAGATAAAAATTTGGATTAATTGGGATTTCTCAGACAGCTGGGTCATCAGCAGGATTTCCTTACTTGGTTTAAAATGGAAAGACGTACAGATCTGCAAGACTGGCTGCTCCTACCCTATGCCTTGTACTCTCTCAGATCAAGAAACTCTTAGACATCTAGGCAAGAGAATTTCAGCCATTGCGTTCTTCTTGTAAGGTCACATTGTCTCATGTGGCTGTGTTAAGTGTTACTCAGGGATTAACTGTGGACCCCCTCAGGACAGGGATCTGGGTGTCTGGTCTGTGTTTAGTCCCCAAGTATTAGCACAGTACTGGGCAGACTGAGTGGGTGCCCAGCATTTACTTATTCGTTCAGTCACCCAGTGTTTATTAAATGCTGAAGGACTGTGATTACTAAGTGGAAGAAGAGAAAATACATGAAAACTATTATCAGTTAAGTATCTCTGAATCAGCACAGAGGGCTTAGGGGCGTCTCCGGCCTGGGATTCTTCATGGATAGAGAAATGTCTGAGAGGGGACCTAAGTCATTCCATTTTTCCTCATTTGTGGACTCACAGCTTTGGAATGTTGGGTTTATCATACTCTTTGATATTGTGAAATAGAGCCATTCCATTTCCAGGGTTAAAAACCTCCCAGAGCAGTCCTATGAGAGGCACTAATCATCTCTCTCAATCACTTCCTCCTTAGCCCGATGTAGAGAAGACACACTTTGAAAGGCCTGTTGCTCACCATGGCTTCTTTTCTCCTCAGGAACTGCAGATACTTTCAGAGGGGTGTGGATGGTGAAAAAAATGGGGCTCTGAATAGCCTTTTACATAAAAAAATAAAATGAACAAACCAGCACTATCTACCATCTGTGCCAGACAGAGCAGATGTGAAATAAATACTTTGGGGGCAGGGGTGTTCCAGGAATGGAGGCTTTCAGAGCCCAGGCACATCTAACATATCCCCTTCTCTACACAGCCCTTCTCCTTGGCCTTCCTGAACCAACAGGTGAGTTTTCAAAGCTTTGATATGCACCACATGGCTAATTTTCCTTGGAGATATTTCGTCGTGTGTCCGCTGTCCTCTCAATAGCTTTAACTCCCACGTAACAGTTATTGTTTCTTAGAAATGAACCTGCAGATCCATGAACGATAAGCCATTTTCTCCTTTTATCCCTAATCAAACTCAATAACAACACAAAAGTTACAACTCAGGTGAAAAGAAAACTCACTTATGTCTTCAATTCCAATCAATGTCGCCAAATGGGAGAACAGTATATGCTATACTCTACTATATACAGATACGCTTTGTTTTATTTTTCATCCATGCACTGTGTAACAGGTATCACAACAACATTCCCAAACAGGCAGATGAAAGAGGAGCAACTGTTCCCTCATGAGTGGAACAGGAGTGTGCAGGCCATAGATGCCTTGGAAAACAGAACTGATGGACAATCCCAGGCAATAGCAACATGGGACACAGACTGATGCAAATGGAAAAGGATGATGTGCTTTCTGAATGGAGTTCTTCTTCCTGTTTGTATGAGGGGGAAAGGGCAGGAAAAGGGGTTTGGGATGGGAGGGCTGGGGAATCAGCAGGTGTGGAACATCAGAATCAGGGCCTTGCTAATCATAGTCCAGCACTAAAGAGATAAGAAAGGACTTTGTATGTTCCTGGGAATCTAGGCATGTTGTTTTTGTACCTGTTGAACAAGGGTGCCAGGCCTAGTATCTTTAAATATCAGACTGTATTTAGAACCATGACTCTTCTTGGCTCCATTCCAGCTCCCATGTTTCTTCTTGGAGGGAGCTTCACCTCTGCTCCCACTCCAGAGATAAGCATGAAATTTAGTAGTATGGTGAAGACATGCTTCTTTCTTCTTCCATGCCCATTTCTTACTCCAAAATAATTTTTAAAGTTTTTGGGCAAAGGGAGAGTCATCTTCCTGATTTCCATTTTTACTATTGAGATTGGACATCACCTCCCACAAGAGAAGCACAAACCCTGATCCTCCCCCTGCAGAAACAAAACCAAACCCTAACATCAGCCACCTCCCAACCCCGACCCCAAACAAGCAAAAACAGAAAACAAATCAAAGACTTGAGGATTTATGAACCCAGGGAGAACACAGCCCTTCTGGGCTGAGCTGCAAAGATGGCCCTGCCTCCATGCCTGGTTCAACAAGACGATGCCCCTGGGAACGGGAGGTGATGCCTTCTCACTCCGGCCCTAGTACAGAGTCTGCTCTTGAAGCTGGATTCCATCACAGGTGGGTGGACATGACAAATGCCAGTTTCCTCTGTTCATTATACATAATTTTTATGTATATATATATGTATATATATATAAATTTACTACATCTGATTGTTCCTTTAGAAGCCTTTTATGTGGCAGTAGGCCTCCAGGGAGGAGAAGAAAATGTACAAGAGCCACAGGAGCACAAAGAGGCAGGATGTGAGGAGCTTGGCAGTCCGGGGCCCACCCAGCTCACCTCCAATTTCTGGCCTCCGCCGATACAGCAGCACCCCCACATTGATGAAAGCAAAAATGGTGAAGAGAGTGACAGAGAAAGCTAGCGTGCCAGGGGACACTTTGAACTGTTCCCCGTTGGCCGCGTGGTAGATGGCTGCGATGGACCAGGCCACTCCGATGCCCAGAAAGACGTTCACCGCGTTGCTGCCTGTGACGTTACCTATGGATGCATCCGCATACTGGTCCTGGGTGGCTGCCACTTTGCTTGCGAATGTGTCTGAGGAGGAAGAAGAAAAAGACAATGAATGCTTAGCCACTTACAGAGGTCTGTGGAGTGCTGGAACCTTCAGCCGTGGAGTCAAGGCTTCGGTGGAAACCCCAAGACTAGGACAGAGCTTTGTTCTCTCAAGTCCCAGTCTGTGTAGTCAGAACAAGAGGATCCCTAGGTAACAGGACTCGAGGGCTTGGTGGTGGGTGAGTGAGAGGTGACTTTGATCAAGTTCTTTTTCCCACAGATACCACAGTTCTTTGTTGATGGTAACAATTCTACGAGGGCAGTAAACTTTAGAGGTAGGGATACTGGGCTCAAAGAGGAGAAATAAATGGGTGCAAAATCACGCAGCAAGGAAACCACAGTAAGGCCTGAGCTGGGCCTTCTGCCTTCAGGCAAATGCTTGTTCATTGTATTATCTCACCTTTCCCTGGGCCTGGCGTCCTGATGGGCAGCCTCAAAGCTCTTTGTTTATCAGTAATCCTGAATGCGTCTTTTCTCTGAGGCTAGGAAATTCACACATTTTCTTTCTCTACAAGGAGTAGACAAAACTGACTTCAACTTGGTGAACAGAGCGCAAGGGTTTAGTGCTCATTTAAGCCAGAGGGTTTCAAATTCTTCCTTTGCAAGTGAGTATGTGACCCCAGGCAGTTACTTAATTTTTAGAGATTCAATTTCCTAATCTGTGAAATGAGGATAGTAATGCTCACTTTAGAGTGCTTTTGTTAAATTGAGCTATTAAATGTAAAATGCTTATGTTTCTGGTACAAAGCAAGGGTAGCTATTTTTGTTGTTTTGGGAAGACAACATGAATGGAGCTGCCCAGATCTGTTTATTAAAAGGTGAGGTGAGGATGGATCTGAAATAGTTCCCTTTATTAATAATGTAACAGGACCTGTAAGATATTCAACTTCCTTTTTATACGATCACCGAGTTACTGATATCAAAGTCCTTTCAGCTACCTCTGCAAAATATGTTGCACAGTCAGTTTAGAATAAATATTAATAACTGGCAAATTGCACTCGCATTTGCAAAGCCAGCAGTAGCAGGTATGCTATTACTTACAAGGTATCATGGTCTAAGCATATGTGTAGATGTGTGATATCTGGATGGCTTTCTCCACTCTTGTTGCTATTCTGTTGCCACCTCCGACAGTGTGTGTGCTATGTCACTCAGTTATGTCTAATTCTTTGCGACCCTATGGACTGTAGCCCTCCAGGCTCCCCTGGCCATGGGATTCTCCAGACAAGAATACTGGAGTGGGCTGCCAGGTGTCCTCCAGCAGATCTTCCCGATGCAGGGATCGAACCCATGTCTCTTACATCTCCTGCGATGGCTGGTAGGGTCCTTTACCACTAGTGCCACCTGGGAAGCCCAAGCTCCAATGAGGATGATACAGAAAGCATGTTTGCTTACATAAGCCTGTAGGTTCTTGTGCTTTACCGTGGGAGAGAGGTTATTTAGGCTTCTCAGAGGCTACTGAATCTGTAGTGTCTCTTTCTTTCTGAAAGGGAACTGGTTAACCTTGAGGGTCTGTGGGATGGACCCACAGATAAATTCTGACTTAGTTTTATAATAGAGGCAAACTTCTTACTCTGTGCTACCCATATGGCATAGATATGTTTTTAGTTTTCAACTGGAGGATAATTGCTTTACAATGTTGCACTGGTTTCTGCCATAGAACAATGTGAATCAGCCAGAGTTACATGGATATTTTTACTGAACCCTCAATCTAACCCTTGTAGAGTAGACATTATTAAATCATTTTTACAATCTGGGAAACAGTGATGTTTTCATAGTCTGCCTATTGGATAGGGTGTCTTTCAATAGAGCAAGGATTCTGAAACCAAATCTGTTTGATTTCAGAGCCATTCTCAACCTACACTTTGCTTTCTCTCCTAGGAAGGCTCATGGTTTCCTCTTGTCAGTCCCTTTTAGGCTGCCCCGTTCCTTCCACTCAGAAAACTTGAGACAGGTTTCTGCAGAGTACTCTTTCCTGTACCTGTGAGAACTAAGAAGGAGGTGTAGGCAGCTGGCTATCCTGTCCTGCTGGACTGGTGCTACATGTTACACTTGAGGTCACACACTGCAGCCTGAGTCAGGATCATCACGGAAGCTGGTGAGTAAAAGCCAAGCAAGACAAATCTTCATCTCTTGCAGTTCATTATTAAGAGTTATTAGGAACTGCCATAGCAGCAGCCTCAAAAAAAAAAAAAAAAAAAAAAAGACACTTGGCTTTTAATTTTCAAGGACAGACAGCTGAACAAGGAATGTAAATGAACAGAGTCCAAGGTGGGAGACAGCCACTTACAGCTCAGCTACTGCTGAGGAACACTTGAGATGGTATTCTGTGCTGACATGCCTGCTGGTGGTGGCTAGTGATGCGGGGCCTTCGCCTTCCTCTCTTCCCCACTCTGCCAGGCTGTAGGGATGGGGACCTGGCATCCTTGGCCTGCTTACCTCCCTTGGCACCATAGTATGTGGCACTCTAGGCTTCCTGGGTGCCCATCTCCACTCAAACCCTGGACTTTCTGGACGGCATCTCTGCTGCTGTGCCAGAAGTGAATGAGGCACAAAATCAAAGACTTTCTGAGCCCTCCTGGGTCTGCAGGGATTTCTTTCCGCTCAAGTCATTTTTTCAATAGCCCATTAATGCGAATACTGAAGGAGAGTCCTAATAACAATAGGTTCTTGTTTATAAATGCCTCTGAAAGTTAGCAACCCAAGTGATTAGCTTATCACATAAATGAAACATGTTTGGGCCTCTGAGCCAGGTAGGTTTTACTTACTGGAATTATACATCAGATCTTTGTTTTGCAATTCAAAAGCTATATAAGAAAATTGTAGAAACATATGTAAATCCAAACTATTAGCTTTAATTTCAACAGACAACTCTGTTTTCCAAATGAAATGTGATGGAATCTCCCCAAACCACCTTCTCTCACCACTGCTTAGCGCAGAGTAGCAGACCACAGACCTTAGATGAGGTCCAGCCAAGCCTGGACCTGAATGCCAAGCCCAAGACCTTTTTGTGGCTGAACAAGGCAAAAGTCATGTACATGCCATTCCCCGGGGTGACATCCAAACAAGAACTGTGGCCACAGTACAGGCGTATTCAGAACTCAGACTGTTAAATACAAACCTGTATGAGTCAGATATCCATTGCAATTGCTACAAACTAAGTAATTGTTAATAATAATTTATATATGGGTTTATAACTATACCTACATAATAGGAATTTTTATTTCTAATTTTCACCTTGAATTCTAATACATTTAAAGTTAATTGTAGAGTTTTAGACTTTTGATTCTGCCTCCTTGGTCCCTGTAACTGTGAATCACCAATAGGAAAGACATGTTTTGGAGGCAGTGTGGCTGGAATTAAACCACACATTAGAGAGTCAGGACATGACTGTTCTCTGCATCTGGCCTTTGCCAAGTCACTTGGTCAATATGCAGGACTATGTCAACACACTCCCCTTTCTTCCAGAAATGACATTTTTTAACTGAATTTCTCAAATGTTATCCCTACCTACAGACTAAGCTTTAAACATTTCTTCTGTAAAAGGGATAGTTCTTCCAATCTTGCAGGTCACATGAAGGGTTTCTGTGTTTGTATAGTTCCACCCTGAAATGATTTATCTTTGCCTGGACTCTTAGCATATGATGGGGGCCAGCTGTTCAACTCTCAAATGGTCTGTGCTCAGGAACTGATGCTGACAGTGATTTTGACTGAAGTCCAGCCCACTTATGGAGGCAGGGCTGCTGTCACCCAGCACCTGTGAGTTATTGACAATGTGAGGGGCTAAGAGCTTCCTCATAGTAGTGACAGAAGTCTCATCAAAGGGACATTCTGGGCTCTTCTATCTGTGTGTACTCAGGGGTTCTGGTTTCCTAACTTTACTGTTGGGTAATTCAGACAAATGATTTTGGTGGGATTTTTCTTTTTTGCAGGAGTCTATATACATGTCTACCCTTAAACTTGACTAATGATGACAGTATCTCCTTTTAAAAGAATAAATGACCTAGATGAAATATTCAAAGTGATGTCTAGACCTGAAGATTTTGCCAGTGATGAAACTGTGCCGTATTTGTGAAGTTAAACCACACAGCACAGAGTCATTGAGCTCTTAAAAATGGGTAAGAAATGTTGGCATGGTTATTGACTTCAAATCATGTAAATGACTATTTATATGAGTGTAGCCATGGAATAGCTGGTGGCAGGGAGGACTGTTTTAGATACTGTGCATAATATCAATCAAGTGTGGACTGAAAATACTGGGAGATCCTTGTTTTTTTTTTTTTTTTTTAAAGATTTGAGAGTCTACCTCCGCCCAATTAATCCGACTCTCTGAGAAAAAGACACAGGGATATGCATTTTTATAAATGCTTGGGTGCATTTGATGGAGGTGCTGGGGAAGACTGGCATGAAGTCCCCCACCCTCTAGTTGTGCTGTGCTCTCTTTTAAAAAACCCAGCTCAAGCATGGCAACTATGAAAGGCCAAGGAACAGAGAAATTTACTTAAAATTAGTTGAATTCTGGCTGTTTCACTTGCCATGTAAGAAGTTTACCTACTTTATATGGTTGTGAGGGAAATAAGTTAACATGAACATGAACAAGAACAGTGCCTAGACTTAATGAGTGCTCAATATTAGTAATTATTTTTATAATACACCAGAGCCAGATCCCAAAAGAATCCATAAGTGGTCCAGAATTCTGAGTTACTGTAATGATTCTAAACTTCTGGGCAGTTATAACAGCCTTTAAAGACATATTAACTTTAATATAGTCCTAGGTATTTAAAAATGTGGTAGAACATAAAATTATTCTTAACATCAGAGAGTTTTATTTGAAAAGTCCACATAACCTAAGTCATAAAAGGGCTGCCTTTGTGGTTCAGATGGTAAAGAATCCCCCTGCAATGCAGGAGACCCAGGTTCGATCCTTGGGTCAAGAAGATTCCCTGGTGAAAGGAATGGCAATCCACTCCAGTATTCTTGCCTGGAAAATTCCATGGACAGAGAAGCCTGGAGGGCTATAGTCCATAGGATTACAAAGAGTCAGACTTGTCTTTCACTTTCTAAGTCATAAAAAGACACTAGAGATCTGGTTTATGGTCCTAATTTTACTAGTGACTGAAAGACATCCTTGCTTAAACAATGCATATATTCCTGTTCTTTCCTCTCTTCTATGTACTTTTTGTTTCACTCTTTGAGAATTCAAATGGAAATTTTACTTATGTACTAATTCCTCTGTCACTAAGGACTTCAAGTTTTTGCCTTTGTAATATTTATTTACCCCCATAAATATGAAACCCAAACTTCTTACTTACATACACACACTCACTGCACTGGTTCATATGAAAAGAAACCTTATTTGGCATCCAAGTGAAGTTTAAGAGATCAGGGAATTACTGATGTTTGATTGATTAATGACCAGTTAGAGCAGTTATAAAAACTGACTAAGGAAAAAACACTTAAAATTTCTACCCATAAAAATTTGTCCCTGAAAAAGAAACGGAGACAATGACACTGACCTAAGAGAAGAAAAGAGGTAAGTCAAAAGTTCAAGGGGACTCATGTTGGCAGGTCAGAACACCTGCTTCTACTCATTTTTATCACTAGGGTAGCTTCGGAGAAATACCAGATTGGGAGTCCACCCTGGGTTTCTGTTCCCTTGGTCTAGAATGCAGCCTAAGCGCTGACATGCGTTAAAGCTCTCCAACCAGACTGAGACTCACTAAGCAGCTATGCAGAGCCTTCGATTCACCCTCTGTGTAAGGACAGTGGTACCTTCCCTGTATTATTCGAGAAAACACATGTAGGTTGACAAAATCAATGTTGTGGGGATTCAGGATGGAGGTAAGATGGCAGAGTAAGAAGGATGTGAGCTCACCTCTTCTTAGGAAAACACCAAAATCACAACTAACTGCTGAACAACTATCAACAAAGAAATGCTGGACCCTAACAAAAAAGATACCCTACATCCAAAGGTAAAGAAGGAAGTCCATTATTATGATGGTAGGAGGGCACGGTTGTGATAAATCCCATGCCCACTGGGGGAGGGGTGGTGTGAGCCAAAGATTGGAAAATAATATCACAGAAGTTCTCCCACAGGGGTGAAGTTCTTAGTTCCACATCAGCCTTCCCAGACTGGTGGTCTGGTAAAAGGGGTGAAGCCTCCAGGAAGTCTGGCTTTGAAGGCCAGCAGTGATTGATCACAGGACTTCCACAAGACCCTTGGAGGGTGCACACAGACCTTGTGAAAAAAAGCAGTGACTTTATAAGAACCTGGGCCAGACCCACCTGCTAGTACTGGAGGGTCTCCTTCATTGGAGGCAGAGGCAGCTGGGGGTCACTAGGGAACAAAGACACTGGCAGTAGCAGTTCCGGGGAGTCCTCATTGGTGTGAGCCCTCAGGGCAGACCACCACCTCTCAACCAAGACCTGGCCCCACTCAACAAGATCCCATTCTAGGACACCTCAGGCCAAATACCCAACATGGTAGGCACGCACTCCTACTCAGCAGCAGACAGCATGCCTAAAGTCTTCCCGAGCATATAGCTGCCTGCTAAACCCCTTGACATGATCCTGGCCAACAGACAGACAAAGCTCAGTTATACTCAGCTTGAGGGGGAGGCAAAATCACTGAATGATATAACCTAAATGAGATAAAAATGATATCAGTTCAGTCACTCAGTCGTGTCCGACTCTTTGAGACCCCATGAATTGCAGCACGCCAGGCCTCCCTGTCCATCACCAACTCCTGGAGTTTACCCAGACCCACGCCCATGGAGTCAGTGACGCCATCCAGCCATCTCATCCTCTGTTGTCCCCTTCTCCTCCTGCCCCCAATCCCTCCCAGCATCAGAGTCTTTTCCAATGAGTCAACTCTTCTCATGAGGTGGCCAAAGTACCGGAGTTTCAGCTTTAGCATCAGTCCTTCCAAAGAACACCCAGGACTGATCTCCTTCAGAATGGACTGGTTGGATCTCCTTGCAGTCCAAGGGGCTCTCAAGAGTCTTCTCCAACACCACAGTTCAAAAGCATCAATTCTTTGGCACTCAGCCTTCTTTACAGTCCAACTCTCACACCATACATGACTACTGGAGAAACCACAGCCTTGACTAGACGGACCTTAGTCGGCAAAGTAATATCTCTGCTTTTGAATATGCTATCTAGGTTGGTCATAACTTTTCTTCCAAGGAGTAAGCGTCTTTTAATTTCATGGCTGCAGTCACCATCTGCAGTGATTTTGGAGCCCAGAAAAATAAAGTCTGACACTGTTTCCACTGTTTCCCCATCTATTTCCCATGAAGTGATGGGACCAGATGCCATGATCTTCGTTTTGACCCCCATGCTACTCTAGCATGGAAACATATACATTACCCTAACGTCTTTTAATTTCATGGCTGCAGTCACCATCTGCAGTGATTTTGGAGCCCAGAAAAATAAAGTCTGACACTGTTTCCACTAGTTGAGGTATTCCAGATCCTGAAAGATGATGCTGTAAAAGTGCTGCACTCAATATGCCAGCAAATTTAGAAAACTCAGCAGTGGCCACAGGACCGGAAAAGGTCAGTTTTTATTCCAATCCCAAAGAAAGGCAATGCCAAAGAATGCTCAAACTACCGCACAATTGCACTCATCTCACATGCTAGTAATGTTCAAAATTCTCCAACCAGGCTTCAGCAATACGTGAACTGTGAACTTCCAGATGTTCAAGCTGGTTTTAGAAAAGGCAGAGGAACCAGAGATCAAATTGCCAACATCCACTGGATCATGGAAAAAGCAACCAGAAAGACATCTATTTCTGCTTTATTGACTATGCCAAAGCCTTTGACTGTGTGGATCACAATAAACTGTGGAAAATTCTGAGAGAGAGGGGAATACCAGACCACCTGACCTGCCTCTTGAGAAACCTGTATGCAGGTCAGGAAGCAACAGTTAGAACTGGACATGGAACAACAGACTGGATCCAAATAGGAAAAGGAGTACATCAAGGCTGTATATTGTCACCCTGCTTATTTAACTTCTAGGCAGAGGACATCATGAGAAACGCTGGACTGGAAGAAACACATGCTGGAATCAAGATTGCTGGGAGAAATATCAATAACCTCAGATATGCAGATGACACCACCTTTATGGCAGAAAGTGAAGAACTAAAGAGCCTCTTGATGAAAGTGAAAGAGGAGAGTGAAAAAGTTGGCCTAAAGCTCAACATTCAGAAAACAAAGATCATTGCATCCAGTTCCATCACTTCATGGGAAATAGATGGGGAAACAGTGGAAAAGATAATATAGAATATATAAATATTTTTTATGCCTAGCACACGGGGGAACTACATGATAAACTACATGATAATTCCCTTTCTGGTTGACATTTTGAGAGTTGATTTCAGTATAAATAATAACTTCCTGCATTTTATACCAATTTTCAGTTTACAAAGCACTCTGAAATCCATGTTACTTAATCCTCTTATCAGCTACCTAAACTGTCATGATTATGCCTATTTTACATGCAAGAAAAAGCATGGCTGAGTCAAGAAGCTGATGCCAGCAATAACATGAATAATGGTTAGAAGTTGTTTTTCCTGAACTCAGTTCTAAGTTCTTGTTTCTAAAGAAAAGTCTCAAACCTATCCTTACACCTAAAGCAACTAGAGAAAGGACAAACAAAACCCAAAGATAGCAGAAGGAAAGAAATCATAAAGATCAGAGCAGAAATACAGACAGACAATAGCAAAGATCAAAGAAACTAAAAGCTGGTCCTCTAAGAAGATGAACAAAATTGAGAAACTTTTTAGCCAAAATCATTAAGGAAAAAGGGAGAGGGTTCAAAATCAATAAAATTAGAAATGAAAAAGAAGTTACAATGGAAACCACATAATTACAAAGGATCATGTGACTATTACAAGCAACAATACACCAATAAATTGGACAACCTAGAAGAAATGAAAAAATTCTTAGGTACAATCTCCCAAGACTGAACCAGGAAGAAGCAGAAAATATGAACAGATTAAGTACAAGCACTAGAATTGAAACTGTGATAAAAAAATTTGCAACAAAAGTCCAGGACCAGATGTCTTCACAGGCAACTTCTATTAAACATTTAGAGCGGATTTAACACACAACCTTTGATACCCTTCCAAAAAATTGCAGAGGAAGAAGCACTTCCAAACTCATTCTATGATGTCACCATCACTCTGATACTGAAACCAGAAGAAGATACCACACACAAAAAAATTCAGGCCAATGTCACTGATGAACATAGATACAAAAAATCCTAAACAAAATACTAGCAAATCAAATCCAACAAAACATTAAGAGGATCATATACCATGATCAAATGGGATTTATCCCAGAGATGCAAAGATTTTTTTCAATATCCACAAATTAACTAATGTGAACTACCCCAACAACAAATTGAAATATAAAAACCATACGGTCATATCAATAGATAAAGAAAAAGCTTTTGACAAAATCCAACACTCATTTGTGATTAAAAACTTTCCAGAAATTGGGCATAGAAGGAATGTACTTCAACATAATAAAGGTCATATATGACAAACATACAACTAATATCATACTCAATAGTAAAAAGCTGAAAGCATTTCCTTTAAGATTAGAAAAAGATTAGGATGTGCATGCTTGCAGTTTTATTGAACATAGTTTTGGAAGTCCTAGCCATGGCAATCAGAGAAGAAAAATAAAAAGAATCCAAATTAGAAAAGAAGAAAGACCTTCACTGTTGGCAGATGAAATGATAGTATACATAGAAAATCCTAAAGATGGTACCAGAAAACTACTGCAGCTCATCAATAAATAGGTGAAGTTGGAGGATACACAATTGAAGTACAGAAATCTCTTGCATTCCTATACACTAACAATGAAAGATCAGAAAGGGGAATTAAATAGTCCCATTTATGATAATATCAAAAAGAATAAAATATCTAGAAATAGACCTAAGGATGCAAAATGCTTGTACTCCAGAAACTATAAGATGCCAATGAAAGAAATTGAAGATGACACAGATGGAAAGATATACCATGTTCTTGTATTAGAAGAATCAATATTGTGAAAATGACTATATTACCCAAGGTAATCTACATATTCAATTAAATCTCTATCAAATTACCAATAGCATTTATTTTCATGGAACTAGAACAAAAAGTCTTAAAATCTGATGGAGACACAAAAGACCCTAAAGCCAAAGCAATCTTAAGAAAAATGGAGCTGGAGGAATCAGGCTCCTTAACTTCAGATTATACTACAAATCTATAGTAATCAATACAGTATGGTACTGCACAAAAAAACAAGTATAGATCAACAGAACAGGATAGAAAGCCCAGAAATAAACCCAAGCAACTGTGGTCAATTAATCTATGTCAAAGGAGATAAGATTATACAATGTAGGAAGACACTGTCTTCAATAAATGATGCTGAGAAAACTGGACAGCCACATGTACAAAACTGAAATTAGATCATTCTTTACCACTATATACAAAAATAAAATGCATTAAAGATCTAAATGTAAGGTTGGATGCTATAAAACTTCTAGAGGAAAATATAGGCAGAACACTCTTTGACATAAATCACAGCAATATTTTTTCAAACTATTTCCCAGAGTAATGGAAACAAAACCAAAAATAAAAAATGGGACCTAATTAAATTTAAAAGCTTTTGCACAATCATGGTAACTATAAACAAAATGAAAAGCCCACATAATGGAAGAAAATATTTGCAAATGATGTAACTGACATGGGATTAATATTGAAAATTTATAAACAGCTCATGCAGCTCAATATAAAAAAAAGCAAACCAAACAACCCAATCAAAAAATGGGCAGAAGATCTAAGTAGACATTGATCCAAAGAAGACATACAGATGGCCAAGAGGCACTTGAAAAGATGCTCAACATAGCTAATTATTAGAGAAATGCAAATCAAAAGCACATTAAGATATCACTTTATACCAGACAGAATGGTCATCATCAAAACGTCTGCAAACCAAAAACTGTTGGCGAGTTTGTAGAAAAGGGGACCCTTCCACCCTATTGGTGGAATGTAAATTGGTACAGCCACTATGGAGAAACATATGGAGATTCCTTAAAAAACTAAATATAGAGCTACCAAATAATCTAGCAATCCCACCCCTGTGCATATATGCAGAGAAAGCCATGGTTCAAAAGGATACATGCACCCCATGTGCATTACAGCACTATTTATAATAGCCAAGAAACGGAAGCAAACTAAATGTCCATTGATGGAGGAACAGATAAAGGCGAGGTAGTATATACACATAATGGAGTATTACTTAGCCACTAAAAAGAATGACGTAATGCCACTTGCAGCAACATGGATGGACCTGGAGATTATCATACTAAATGAAGTAAGCCAGAGATAGACAAATATCATAAAATGTTGCTTGTATTCAGAATCTAAAAAAAAAAAAAAAGATACAATGAACTTATTTACAAAACAGAAAACAAACTTATGGTTACCAAAGGGGAAGGGAGGCAGGGAGGGATAAGTTGGCAATTTGGGACTGACATATACACAATGCTAGATAACCAACAAGGACCTACTATATAGCATGTGGAACTTGGCTCAATATTCTGTAATAGCCTAAATGGGAAAAGAATTTGAAAGAGAATAAATACATAACTGAATCCCTTGCTGTACACCTGAAACACTGTTAATCAACTATACTCCAATATAAAATAAAAAATTTAGAAATCAACATTTTGTTATTGAATAAATTACCTTTCACTTTGATATTGTTAACTTGAACATTTGCACTTTGCAGGGTTACCCCTGGAACTTAGTTTTCCTATGATGTATCTGAAATCTTGGTATATTTCAAGTTCAAAGAAATATTAATTCTAATTAAAATAGAAAAATAGTGTGTCTATTCTTCAGGGAACACAAGGCAGAAAAGAGAATGAACAACCAGCAGTACTATTTGATTTGCTTTCCAAACTGTAATTTGATATGTTTTCAGAAGGAAATGGTAAACACTCCACTCAAACATACTGGGAACATATAGTTCCATAATAGGATTATTTTTCAGAACAATGTTCATAAGTGTTCAAGAGTGGGTTCAAGGTTCCCCTTCCTTCTTCAAGCTCCTAGCTTCATGGCATTTGCTAAAATTTTCTAAAGTCTATGATTCTAATTCTTGATGTTAATAGAAGCATTTTGAACCTTCCAAAGAACTCTGTTGGTTTACCTGAGATGGGGCTCTTGAATTTTTCAGTCAGTTGTTGCCCTCTCACACTCAGTCCTGAAAAGATCCCTGAACCAACTAGCTGGTTGTAGAGCAAAGAAGTTCTGTTCTAAGCTGGCTGTCTCTTGCTGCTGTTGCTGCTGCTGCTAAGTCGCTTCAGTTGTGTGCAACTCTGTGCGACCCCATAGATGGCATACCCCCAGGCTCTGCCATCCCTGGGATTTTCCAGGCAAGAACACTTGAGTGGGTTGCCATTTCCTTCTCCAATGCACAAAAGTGAAAAGTGAAAGTGAAGTCACTCAGTTGTGTCTGACTGCAGCCTACCAGGCTCCTCCATCCATGGGATTTTCCAGGCAAGAGTACTGGAGCGGGGTGCCATTGCCTTCTCCGGGCTGTCTCTTGAGACCTGTATTAATATGGTTCTGGAGTGGATCAGATTGTGTATGCTGGGTACCCTGAGAGTTCTGCTTTTTGCTCACCCAAATAAAAAGGTTGATGCAGATTATAGTGGTGGACATTCCAATGTGTGCCTGATCAAGTAAGGGGTTACAAGGTTGATTGACTTAAAGGAAGTCTGGTCAACCAGCAGCTGGATGATGAACATGATACCTGATAGTTTCTAGTTGGTGCATGTGAGATAATGGTTCCACTTAGCATGGAGATATTTAGTAAGCTGAGGCCACTGTGAGTGACCAGTTTGGTCACCTGAGTCTGTATTACTCTGGATAACAACCATTGCTACTAAAGAATACCAGTCCTAGTAACTCTGGTCAGCATGCTGCTGCTGAGTCGCTTCAGTCGTGTCCGACTCTGCTACCCCATAGATGGCAGCCCTCCAGGCTCCTCTGTCCCTGGGATTCTCCAGGCAAGAGTACTGGAGTGGGGTGCCATTGCCTTCTCCATCTGGTCAGCATGATATATCTAATTATGGTAGGAAGGAGACTAAACTTAAATAAGTTAAACTGTTAGTCATGTCTGACTCTCTGCTACCCCATGGACTGTAGCCCACCAGGCTCTTCTGTTCATGGAATTCTCCAGGCAAGAATACTGGAGTGAGTTTCCATTCCCTTTTCCAGGAGATCTTCCTGACCCAGGGATTGAACCCAGGTCTACCGCATTTTAGGCAGATTCTTTACTGTTTGAAGCACCAGGAAAACCCCAAACTTAAGTAAGACCTGGGTTACTTTACTTACTCTACTTACTTATTCTGCTTCCATTTGCCATGCACTGGCCCTGTAACCTCAGCACAGCTTCTCTAATCCTCTAAAACCTCACCTGTAAAAATGGGAAAATACAAGTCCTCATTTCCATGGCTGATGATTAAAAGAAGTGATGCAAAAAGGCGTAGTGTGGTGTCTGGAAATTAGTAGGTGTAACAAATGCTAAGTGTTATTATATTTTGGAAATCTTTGTTCTGGTGATAACAAAGGATATGTGGATGATATTAAAATCTTTTATTATGGATTCCTTCAGCAAGGTGATTTATGGTTAAAGACCTTATATCCCACTCCAGTGTTCTTGCCTGGAGAATCCTAGGGACGGGGGAGCCTGGTGGGCTGCCATCTATGGGGTCGTACAGAGTCGGACATGACTGAAGTGACTTAGCAGCAGCAGCAGCAGACCTTATATAGGATTATAGGAAAATGTGGTTCTGTCTTTGATGTTCAGAAATGATAAAAGAGATAAGGACGATAGTTAACATTTATGTGGCTTCCTAGGTGAGGCACTACACATACACAGATCCTCATTTAATCCACAAACAACCTTTTAATGTGGGTACTATTATTATCCCATTTAACATGATAAAACTGAAGCCCAGAGTAGAAGAAATTTGACCAAAGTTACATAGCCAGTAACAAGAGGTGAAGCTAGGATTCAGACCAAAGAGGTGTGGCTCTAGCTGGAGTGAATGCTCTTAACCACAAGTCTGGCAGGGGGGAGGGAGCAGGTTAATAAAGACTAGATAACTGACATACTTTAAACTTGAACATGGACAAAGAATTCAAAGAAAATGTACAGAAACCATTCTGTTCAACTATGATTATAACTCGGAGAAGGCAATGGCACCCCACTCCAGTACTCTTGCCTGGAGAATCCCATGGACAAAGGAGCCTGGTAGGCTGCAGTCCATGAGGTCGCTAAGAGTCAGACACGACTGAGCAACTTCGCTTTCACTTTTCACTTTCATGCATTGGAGAAGGAAATGGCAACGCTCTCCAGTGTCCTTGCCTGGAGAATCCCAGGGACGGGGGAGCCTGCTGGGCTGCCGGCCATGGGGTCGCAGAGTCGGACACGCCTGAAGCGACTTAGCAGCAGCAGCAGCAGGATAACTACATAATGTTAAACAGCTGATCATTTTGAGAGGTCGATCACTGATAAAACACTTTTTAAAACTCCTTATATTCCTGGCTTCTCCCAGCATTACATTTACACTGTATATAAAAGTACATAAAAATGGGTTTGAATGGATCTATGGTAAATAATTAAATTTTTTGAAATTTTGAGTCATAATTCCTTACTCTCATAATAAGCCTTTGGTGACACCATGTCCTTGAGGGTAAAAAAAAAAAAGGTAAGATTTAGTGAAGCAACATTTTCCAAAGAAAAAAGAGAAGGGCAGATCTGGGACTAAAACAAAAAAGCTGAATTAACTGTCACTTTCCTGAGCCATGTTTGTTAAGAGAAAGATACACCTGAAACACCCTTCTTGCCTCAAAAACAGTTCCCAACTGCCTTGCACAAAATAGTGGCCCCCAGTTCGCTTCTCCCTCTCAAGCTTCCTTGCATTTGAAACCTGGTTCTTTCTTTTGTGCTTTGTTCTATTTTGGGAACATCCATCTCTTATCTGCGTCTTCTCAAATCCTCTCCCTCCTCAAGTCCTACTTTAGAGGTGGTAAAGCTCAAGGTCCCCCAAGTATCACTAGAGCTAGATATAGCTGAGAAGGATCTGAAAGAAAAACCTGGGAAAAGATGAAAACAGAAATCCTTGCTCTCACCTCCAGGTAGCCTTAATGAGTCACAAAAGAAATTCCCTGTTAGGTGGCCATTGGTGTGATTCTAAGTCTGTGGCTCTGGACAATACACTGACGACAGCAACTTGTGTCTTTACTCTGCGGGTGTCTACCGAGCTATTTATTCCACAGAGAAATTCTCTTTTTGAAGAGGCTGCTTTGTGTATTATAAGCTCGGGAGAACACAAAAAACCATTCAAAGTAGGCAAATGGAAAGTGAAAGTCACTTAGTCGTGTCTGACTCTTTGCAACCCCATGGACTATACAGTCCATGGAATTCTCTAGGCCAGAATACTGGTGTGGGTACCTGATCCCTTCTCCAGGGGATCTTCCCAACCCAGGCAAAGGGAGGCAACTCAATAAATGTTAAAGGTCAGTGCTCACAACTTCAGCCCAGCCCTGGAGGCAGCAGGTGAACCTAAAGGGGTTCTAAAAAGTTCTGATAATTGTCCCATTTCTGATTCATCTTGCCTTGACTTGGTGTAACATTTCCCTCATTAACTCATTCCTATGAATCACATGGTAAAAATGGCATGTGTCAATCAAAAGGTAAAAATCCATAAAATCTTTGGTCAAGCAATTCTACTTCTGGGAATTTGGAATTAACTTTACAAGTGTGAATGTTTACCTATGGGGATGTTTAGAGCAGAGATTTTATGTTAGAGAAAAATTAGAAACAACTGAATTGCCCACAATTTCAGTAAAAAAAATTGTAATTTCATATAACATAATATTGTGCCATTGTTAAAATCATGATGTAATGGCACACTAACAGAAAATTTTTCACCACTAAGAGAAAAAGCAGGTTATGTAACAATGTCTAGTATGATTCCATTAAAAAGTGGTGGGTAAATATTTTTCCTTATATACATATTTTTGTGCAATTTATTTACATATCCTATAATTTTAAAATTTGAAACACAGGAGATGAAGATGGAATAAGAGGACATGGAACTCACTTTCTCTGAATGAATAAGTCTCACTTAAAATGAACTGGAAACTGGCAGAAGAACCCTTTTACAACAAAGGGTGTAAGAAAGATACATACATACTCTGGAAGGGAGAGAAGAAAAGTGACTGGTTCTAGACCTGGGCCCTTAGAAAGGGACTCAGAGGAATAGGGAGATGACAAGAGTGGACCTATGGAGTGAGTAGGTCAAGCCACAGACTGGGCATCCCAGATCCTGGGGATCTATGCAGAGGAGAGAGCCCCCCTTGCCTGGCTGGAGGAACTGAGTCAGATGGAAAGGCTGGAGAAGCCTGGACACTGCAGAGTGCTGACTAGCTCTCGAAGCAGGGCAGAGAGAGGTCTACCCTGCAGGCTACTAGGTTGCCAAAGATGCCTCATTCCACTTCCCAGCATTCACACCACAGTGCAGTACTGGATCTGGGGCAGCCAGGAAGAGGGGAAAGACCAGACCATGGTCACAAAGGTGACCCGTTCTGAGGAGGAGCCCCAGGTGGGCAGCAGCAGCACACCAGGAACCACCCAGATCAGCGAGAGCTGCCCCTCTACCTCAACCAACCTACCAATACATGCTGAGTCCCGCGGGTCCTTGCCAGACTACAAGAGTAGCTCTACAACACGGATCGGGGTGGCGGAGGCAGGCGGCAGTGATTGGCTGTGGGAAACAAAGGGGATTCATAGCCAGGGCTGCATCAGCAGAGGCCTCCACAGGCTGTGCATCGGACCTCTGTCTACGTACAGGCCCCACTTGCTTCAGCACAGCTCTCTGGGGCAATGGTCCTGGTACAGATACTGAAAGGGAAAGGGGTCAGCTTGAGCCTGACCCTCAGGGCTTCTTCTCCAGCAACTTGATTGCTAGACTTACCCTGACACTGACTCTCACCAGGCAGTGATGGCCACTGAGCAGACAGGAAGTCCTGCTTCACATCTGACATCAGCTCTAGCCCTCCACCCCATCTCCAGCCTTACTGCCTATCACACCCTGAGGAAACATGAGACACGCATATACATAAAATCCAGTCCTCCCACCAAAGGCATTAGGTACATGACTGTAGGCCACCAGGCTCCTCTGTCCATGGAATTCACCAGGCAAGAACACTGGAGTGGGTTGCCATTTCCTTCTCCAGGGGATCTTCCTGACCCAGGGATCGAACCCACGTCTCCTACATTGCAGGCAGACGCTTTACCATCTGAGCTTCCAGGGAAGCCCCCATCTGTATAGGGATCCTCCCACAAAGAACACCACTTCAAGGCTACAATAACTGTTTAACCTAAATTCACAGAGGCAGAGAAAGTTAAGCAAAGTGAAGGGTGCAACTACTCAAAATTGAAAGAGCAAGAGAAAACCTCTGAAAAAAAACAATAAAACAGAAATAAACAAGTTATCAACTAAAGAATGCAAAACACTGGTAATAAGTTGAACTAGACATAGCTATATCAAAAATTGTTAACTGAATTAAGGAAAATAACTGATTGAAACACTACTGTAGCAAGGAACTAGCAAATATAAATGAGACCCATTCAGAAATGAATAATAGCTGAAATAAATAAACCAGAAACATGAATAACACACTAAGTGATGCAGAAGAATACACAAGTGATTGAAAGATAGAATTATGGAAATCACAGTCAGGATAAAAGAATGCAAATGTTTTAAAAATGAAAGCAATTTGATATCTGGCATAATAATAAGAGTTCTGACATTTTTCATTATATGAATTCCAGAAGAAGAGAGAAGAGGATTGAAAATGTATTTGAGGAAATTATGGCTGCAAACCTCCCAAATCTGAAGAAGAAATCAGATACAGGTACAGAATGCACAGAAAATTCCAAACTGCTTCCAAACACTAAGACATATTGTAATTCAAATGGCAAAAGTTAGAGAATTCTAAAGATAGCAAAAGAGTCATACACGAGGGAATTCCCCAAAGGCTATCAGCTGACTGGTCTGCAGAAATTTTGCAGGCCAGAAGAGAATGGCATGATATATTCAAAATGCTGAAAGGATAAAACCTGCAACCTAGAATATTCTATCCAGCAAGATTATAATTTAGAAGGAGAGATAAAGAATTTCTCAAGCGACAACTAAGATAATTCATCAATACTAAACATACCATAAAAGACACGCTGAAGGATCTTCTCTAAATAGAAAAGAAGTAAGAATCTATAGGAAAGGGAAAATCCCACTAGGAAAGGCAAATATATAGTAAGATATGAGGATCAACCACTTAAATAAATCAGTACCTAGATTAAAAGGCAAAAAATTGTAACAGCAACTATAACTACAATAAACAGTTAAATGATAAGCATAAAGATGTAAACTATGATAATAAAAAAATGTGGGAGGAGGGAAGTAGAAAATGTAGATCTCTTGGAATGTGTTTGGACTTAAATGACTATAAATGTAAAACAAGTAAATGTAGTTACAGGTCAACATATATGAACCACATATAACCACAAGTCAGAAACCTATAATATACCAAAAACCAAAAAGAAAGGAACACAAACACAATAAAAAAAAGTCAACCACAAGAAAACAAAAGAACAGAGAATAACTATAAAAGCAACCAGAAAACAACTATTGAAATGGTTGTTAATACATACCTATAAATGATTATTTTAAAGTTAATGGATAAATTCTCCAATCAAAAGACATACAGTGGCTGATGAGATATAAAAAAGAACCTTCCTTCAGGGCTACAGACACACAGACTGAAAGTGAGGGGACAGAAAAAGTTATATGCATCAATAAATGGGTATGCATATATGTATAGCTGATTCACTTCGCTGAACATCTGAAACTAACATAACATTGTAAATCAACTATATGCCAATAAAATTTTTTTTAAAACTGATACCACAGAGATACAAAAAATAAAAGAATCATATGAAAAGTTATATGCCAATAAACTGAACAACCTAGAAGAAATGGACAAATTTCTAGACAGAGACAACTTGCCAAGACTGTATCAAGGAGGAACACACAATTTGAAGAGACTGATCACTAGTAGTGAAACTGAATTTTTAATTAACAAAACTCCTAGGAAACAAAAGTCCAACACCAGATGACTTCACTGGGGAATTCTACCAAACATATAAAAAAAAAGAAATTCTTCTTCTCAAACTATTCCAAAAAATTGAAGAGGGAAAAACACTTCTAAATCTATCCTATAAGGCCACCACTACCCTGATATCAACATCAGACAAAGACAGTACAAAAAAGAAAATTACAGGCCAATATCTTTGATGAATATATATGCAAAAATAAACAAAATGTTAGTAACCTGAATCCAACAACACATAAAAAGAATGATACATCATGATCAAGTTGGATTTATTCTAGTGAAATAAGGATGGTTTGCCATTAGCAAATCAATCAATGTGACATACCACATTAACAAAAAGAAGGATAAGAATCATATGATTATCTCAATAGATGCCAAAGACCCACTTGACAGAATATAACACCAATTTATGATTAAAAAACTCTAATCAAAGTTGGTATAGAGAACATTTCTCAACATACTAGGGCTTCCCTGGTGGCTCAGATGGTAAAGAATCTGTCTGCAATGCAGAAGACCCAGGTTCAATCCCTGGGTCAGGAAGGCTCCCTGGAGAAGGGAATCACTACCCATTGTCACTACCTGTATTCTTGCCTGGAGAATTCCATGGACAGAGGAGCCTGGTGAGCTGCAGTCCATGGAGTGGCAAGAGTTGGACACTAAACACCTAAAAAACCCTCTGCAGCCACCCCTCCCTTAGTGGGCACTGCAGCTGGGGGTCTGCAGGAGGAACTCTGTCCTTCATCTCTGTCTCCAAAAGTGTATGTCCCTCTCTTGCAGGGCTGGGGGATGAACTAAGACTTTCTCCACTTTATTGTAGGGGCGAGGTGATGTGTCTCCTTCCTGTGCAGCCCTTGGACAGAGCCCTGCCTCCACATCCCTGTAATCAGATAGCACTTCTTCCCCACTAAGCCTGCGGCAACAACTGAATTTCATGGTTTCCACCCCTAACAATAAGGCAACTTTCCTTATTTCCATGGGGTCCCACAGAGCTGGACATGATGGTGCAACTGATGCTTTCACTTCACTTTCTCAACATTCTCATTTATGTTAGACCTACACCTAGCATCATACTCATCAATGAAAACCTGAAAGCCTATCCTTAAATTCAGGAAAAAGACAAGGATGCCCACTCTCATCACATCTATTTAACACAGTATGCAAAGTCCTAGCCACAGCAATGAGACAAAAAGAAACAAGAAGCATCCAAATTGGAAGGAAAGAAATAAAACTATAACTATTTGCAAATGACATGATTTTTTATATAGAAAATGCTAAACTCTCTACTCCAAACCTATTAGGTTTAGTAAATGAACTTAGCAAAGTTGCAGGATTCAAGATTAACATAGAGAAATCTGTTGCTTTTCTGTACACTAATAATGAACTATCAGAAAGTAAAAAAAAAAAAAAAATCCTGTTTAAAATTGCATCAAAAATAATAAAATGCCTAGGATAAACTTCACCAAAGAGGTGAAAGACCTATGCTCTGAAAACTATAAAATACTGATGAAGGAAACTGAGGATGATACAGAGAAATGGAAAGATACCCTGTGTTCTTGGATTGTAAGAATATTTTTTAAAATGGGCATACTCAAAGCAATCTACAATATAATCTAATCTGTTATCAAAATATCTATGACATTTTTCACAGAACAAATAATCCTAAAATTTACATGGTTCCACTAAAGACCCTGAATTGCCAAGACAATCTTGAGTAAAAAGAACAAAGCTGAAGATATAATGCTTCAGGACTCACACTATGTTACAAAGCCAAAGTAATCAAAACAGCATGGTACAGGCACCAAAACATACACACAGATCAATAGGACAGACAGCCCAGAAATAAACCCATGCACCTATGGTCAATTCTGGTCAGTTAATCTATGAAAAAGGAGGTAAGAATATATACAATGCAGCAAGTCTCTTCAACAAGTGACACTGGAATAACTGGATACTTACATGTCAAAGAAGGAGATTAGAATATTTCCTTACACTATATACAAAAATAAATTCAAATGGGTATACAAAGCAGATCAAAAAAAAAAAAAGATGTTGCTATGATTTACATCAAAAACTGTTCTGTCTATTTTCTCTTCTAGACCTGAAACCATAAAACTTCTAGAAGAGAAAATAGGCAGAACACTGTTCATCTGAAGAAATTAAAACTAATTAAAAAAGATACATGAATCCCAATGTTCATAGCAGCACTATTTACAGTAGTTAAGACATGGAACTAACCCAGTATCCATCAACAGATGGCTGGATTAAGAAAATGTCATGTATGTACACACACGTGCAATGGAATATTAGCCATGAAAAAAAATGAAATTCACCCATGTGCAGCAACATGGATAAATCTAGAGAATATTACACTTAGTGAAGTCAGAAAAAGATAAATACTATATGATATCGCTTATACATGGAATCTAAAAAATAACATGTATAAGTATGTATGCAAAATAAAAACAGATGTACAGATACAGAAAACAAACCAGTCATTACCACTGGGGAGAGGAAGAGACAAATTAGGGATATAGTATTAAGATGTACAAGCTACTATGTATAAGATAATGAGCAAAAAAAATATATCATATAGCATAGAAATATAGCCAATATCTTGTAATAATAAATATAATTATAAAAATACTGAATCACTATGCTGTAAACCTTAATATAATATTGCAAATCAGTTATACTTAAATAAAAGAGAAAATAATTGGGTAACATAATTGAATTAGATTAAAAGAAAATGAAATAAGATTAAAAAAATGATGAAACATTCATTCAAAACCAATACAATAATGTAAAGTAAAATAAATTTAAAAAAAAGAAAAAAAAATAAACATTATACGCATTTGTTTTCTTAATATTATCTTCCATGAACTCTCTTGTTCTAAACACACCAATTTTTTTATTTTCACTTTACAATATTGTATTGATTTTGCCATACATCAACATGAATCCACCACGGGTATACACATGTTCCCAATCCTGAACCCGCCTCCCACCTCCCTCCCCATACCATCCCTCTGGGTCATCCCAGTGCACCAGCCCCAAGCTTCCTGTATCATGCATCAAACCTGGACTGGCAATTCGTTTCACATATGATATTATACATGTTTCAATGCCATTCTCCCAAATCATCCCACCCTCGCCCTCTCTCACAGACTTCAAAAGATTGTTCTATACATCTGTGTCTCTTTTGCTGTCTCACATATAGGGATATAGTATTAAGATGTACAAACTACTATGTATAAAATAATGAGCAACAAAAATATATAGCATAGAAATATAGCTAATATCTTGTAATATTATCATTACAATATATTGATATATTGTTAATATATCATTATTTGTAAAGTTATGTTACCATCTTTCTGAATTCCATATATATGCGTTAGTATACTCTATTGGTGTTTTTCTTTCTGGGTTACTTCACTTTGTATAATAGGCTCCAGTTTCATCCACCTCATTAGAACTGATTCAAATGTATTCTTTTCAATGGTGGAGTAATATTCCATTGTGTATATGTACCACAGCTTTCTTATCCATTGGTCTGCTGATGGGACATCTGGGTTGCTTCCATGTCCTGGCTATTATAAACAGTGCTGCGATGAACATTGGGGTACACATGTCTCTTTCAACTCTGGTTTCTCAGAACACACCAAACTATTCAGGGGTCCCTTTTGTTCCACTCTCTCTGTTTCAATAATTTTATATTCCATTCACTTTCTCATATGAGGTATCATATGTCCAAGTTCTACTCATCCTTTAGGACCTAAGTCAAAGTATAGCTCTCCATAGACATTCCTAGACACACAATGGAAGCAAGAAATCCCTTTTCTGAACCTCTGAAACATACATCCTATTCTGTGTCATTTCCTACTTTGTGGTACACCTTTATTTATGTCACAGAACTGCCAGCTTATTGGAGTAGAGGCTGCTTTTACTTTCCATATGTTCAGTACTTGGTATAATATCTGCCACATGTTTTTTTTTTTTTTAAACAAATGACTGATTGAATCAAGGATTACTGTGTAAAATGGCATGAAGCGTGGTCATTTAATCAATAGATACTATAACTCATGACACAATACCTTGTCAATGGCATCCTGTCAAATATTTGTGAAGAGATGTTTGTCCTAATCACTGGCCTTATGGAGACCAAGAGACAAAGTTTGAAACCAGCTCTAGACACCTTCTATCACATTTAGCACATAATATTTCAATTAAATATATCAGTTATGCTTATATAGCTTTTGAGGTACTCAATAAAAAATAAATTTCATAAAGTAATCGATTGTCATGAGAAAAAACAAAACCGTGTAAAGTTCAGTATCACAATTAACAAATGTATAAATACTCATTTCAGTGTTAACAGCATTTATCTCTAGGTGGTAAGGTTATGAATGGTTTATGTCTTCTACCATTTGCTTACTGTCCTTTCAAATTTGGTAAACATATACCCCACTTTGTGATATAAAGGGAAAAACTAACATGGCCCTGAAAGGAAGTTTCTGATGACTGTGAGATCAACTTCATTCAATACAGTTGTTTAACTGAGAAGGAATAAAGAAACCTGTCAACATGATCTTTGGTCCCACTCTTACCACATACACCCTTGACCCCTTCAAGAGGGAAACAGTATGTAAGATAAAATAATCTTTCTGTGATAGAAATCTAAAGTCAGATTCTTTGGCTGAATACCCTAAAATGACAAATGAAAAATAAATGTGACATAGTAAAACTTGAAAGATAGATACAAGAATGCAAATGAATGTTGGGATTATACTTTTTTGCATTCTTTGCTTATTAATATTTCATATTATATTTACAAAGAATGTATTTAGTACTTGTGTTATTAAAAGGCTCTTAAATATACATTAAAACGTAGTCTCATCTAAACAATGGAGTCTATTTGGGAAGGGATAGATGGTTGATTTTTTTTCTGGTTCTTTCAGTAGTCATGGATATGGTACTCAAATTCTTAGATGGAAGGCAGCGCACATATTATATGCAAATCAGATACATGTAAAGGGTGAGGAAGGGGTATGGAAGAGATGAGAGGATATTTCCTGCCTATCAGGGGCTGACATAGGGCCCAGAGACAAGAAAGTGCTCAGGACAGTCCATATAGTAAAACAAGAATTCTAAAAAACAAATCTCACCCACTATAAAAGTATTCCCAGGGCCAGCTCTGAAGAGAGATGTCTGTATTGGTTTCCTTCCAATCCCTCCTGTCAAGCAGTGAAGGATGGTAGAGCAAGGCCAAAATCCTCTTTTAATTTTGTATCTTCTGTCACAGCAACATATTTTATTTACTAACAGTTGATTTTATTGACTTCAACCCACAGAGTTGCTTTGCATATTCACTGGACCTGACAAATACTCTTTTCAAGCTTGTTAAGAGATTTGTACCCTTGAGATGTCTAGGAAGAGTTGTCGGCCCAGGTCTTTCATCATTTGTACTTGGGTTCTTACTAGAAATGTCATTTGTAATGTGAAGACCAGGGAATAAGGGGTAGGGCTCTCTCTAAGCTGCTAGGAATATGTGATGAGGCTGAGCTCTTATGTCTCGTTTTGTCCTTGTCTCTGTCAGGCACCAACACAGCTTCGTACTTAATAAATGTCTTTTGATAAATAGCTCTTAGGTGTACAACATCTTACAATTTTTAAAGCACTTCCACAGATGTTTACTACTTGTTCTTCCCAACAATTCAGAGGTGGGAGGTGGCTGGGAGGAGTACCATCAGCCTCACTATTTTTTTCAGGGGAGGGAACTGAAGTTCTCTAGGGTGGAATGCAGAAGCTGGGCTTAGAACCCACATTCTGTGATGCCTGGGCTCAGGTCTTCATGCTGCCATTTTGTTCCTAGGATCCTTGATCAAATCCTGTTCTTGTGACATTTCACCCCATGCTGAAACCTCACATAATGAGACTGCCCAACTCCCAAGGCTGCTGGGATATCAAAGAGATAATTACACAAATGTACCTTCTGAACAATGAAGCTATTCAAATGTATTACTGTTTTGTGTTCAGTGAAATCTCTGCCCTAATGAAATCATTAATCATTGATACCTTGGTGTGGATCATTTATTGAATATTCCAGTCATAATATTCAAGTATTCCCTTGAATATTCAAGGTTTCCCTTGTGACTCAGCTAGTAAAGAATCTGCCTGCAATGCGAGAGAGCTGGGTTTGATCCCTGGGTTGGGAAGATCCCCAGGATAAGGGAATGGCCACCCATTCCAAGTATTCTGGCCTGGAGAATTCCATGGTCTGTACAGTCCATGGGGTCGCAAAGAGTAGGACATGACCAACCAACTATCACTTCACTTCCAGTCATAGTAACACAGGCTGGGACCTGAGACCTTTGCTGCAGTGCTTACACCTGGACAGACATCTCTTCAAGTAACAAGATACAAAGAAACTATAAGGGGCCAAAAATAATTGTATGCATGTACAGTTAAGGAAAATTATGGATAAGATACAAAAAGGTAAAAAAGCTCAAATGCTACTTGTGATAGGCCTGGAGCAAAAGCAGGGAATATACATGCCCCCTGGCCTCTGCATACACCACCACCCAAGTCACCTGTCTGACCCAACTTCTGGACACACCACTACCCTCGTCCCATATAAGGAACCAGCTCACCCTAACTTCAGTGAGTAAGCAAGGGAACCTGTTTTTCTTGCTGCCCCCTGCTGCAGCAGGTACCCAGTAAAGCCTTGCCTGAATTTTCTGTCTGGCCTCTGATCAATTTCTGTTGATCAAGGAGGCCAAGAACTCTGGTTGGCAACAATAACTAACCCATAATATTTGGGATGAGAGGAGAAAGGTGTTGGGAAGAAACATCCAGGGTACTGTGGTTTTATCTGGTCAGAACAGATAGACTGGGGGTGACATGAGAATTCTAGCTGCCAGAGAGAAAACAGCAGATAATTCAGAGGCATTATTTGAAGTGGGGTCCAAGGAAAAGCAATACTTTTTCACAGTTTCTAAGATTAGAACTGTCTGGGTAAGTCAGCAAAGGGAGAACCACAGGCTTAAAGATTGGGTGACTTGCCAACCATCAGTGGTACCAGAAGATACACTACCTTATTAAAATACCATCCCCCTCCAATTCCATGATCCTGCTTTATTTTCTTAATAATATTCATCCTCATTGCTATCTGAATATTATCATGTTTTTAAGAATCTGATGTCACGAGATTCAACATCTGTCTTTTGTTAATCCCTCTGACCCCAAGTAGAACAGGTCTTAGTACTTAGAGTATGTTCACTAAATATCTGTAGTATAAATGAATGAAAACAAAGACAGAATGGCTCTGAAGCCTATGTCTTGCCACTACATCATATCATTTCGTTTTAATTCTTAAAACATTTGAGCCATAATATTGCTGCCAAGCAATGGAAGCCACACTACTTTTTGCTAGAACAGCTCTAATGGGGTATAACTGGGTCTGAATCCTGGTGGCATTACTGCTATACTCTCTAGCTTCTCTTCAACTAGTCTTCCTCTCCTGCCAGTCTGTAGTCTGTTTTCCAGTGTAGTCAGTCATCCTTTTAACCTGAAGATCTGATAATATTGGTCCCCTAATTCTTACTGGAGATCAAACCAGTCAATCCTAAAGGAAATCAGTCTTGAATATTCATTGGAAGAAGTGATGCTGAAGTTGAAGCTCCAATACTTTGGCCGCCTGATGCAAAGAGCTGACTCATTGGAAAAGACCCTGATATGGGAAAGACTGAAGGTAGGAGAAGGGGACAACAGAGGATGAGATGGTTGGATGGCATCACCGACTCGATGGACATGAGTTTGAGCAAACTCTGGGAGTTGGTTATGGACAGGGAAGCCTGGCGTGCTGCAGTCTATGGGGTCGCAAAGAGTCGGACACTACTGAACAACTGAATTGAACTTAATTCTTACTGTCAGGACAAGGATATCTAGTACAGCAGAAGTTATTGACATCAGGTTCTCGTGTGTGGTTTGTCCCCTTTCTCCCGAAATGTGGAAACTCCAAAAGCTTGAATGTATGGGCAGGCGGCACCTGGAACCACTCCTAATGCAACTTCACACTGAGTCCTGACCACCTCTGAGCCGCTGGCCTCTCTCGTTTGACAAGTGGGTTAGTTTAGCAGATCTGGTTTGCCATATGTCAACCCTCTGAAGCATCGCTACACCTAGAATCCTTCAGAGAATGGCATTTTCACAATTTTTGTGCACATTTACAGTGATTTTTCTTTTGCAACTGTAACTCAGGAATGAAAAGGTATAATTAGTCCTCTGCTGGGCCCATTTGTGGACCCCAGCGGGGATCATTTTAGTTTGGAATGACAGCAAGCCTTGCTTGTTATCTCAACTCACATGTTTTTTCTTAAATAGGGATAACCTAATAATAGCTTGAAATTTATGGAGGACCATGCCAAAGAGCCCTCTGGGCTTCAGAGGGCAGAGGAGGGGAGAGGGGGGCAGAAAATACCACACAATTTCCTGCTTGAAAATAACTGAACCAAAATAAGCTCTTTTCTCACTGTGCACAAAACACTGGATTTATAGGTACTGAGTTAAACAAAGGTTATCAAATATGGTCACCAATGAGATCAGCATTTCTGGATAATGTGTCAGAAAATGTGGCTGAACCATATAAAGTGTTGTATAGATTTAAATCCTTTTCTGGAATAAAGCAGAGTATAAACAGTCATACATAGCTTATGTTTCCTTCCTGAGAAGAGGCAGGATGTGAGGTCTGTGTGCTAAGAGCCTCAATGGCATTCCAGCTGGCATCAAGCATAAATGCCGAGCACCATGATTTGATAGCCAGAATATGCACTATTCCCAACAGATACTAAAATTCTTCTATAGTCACACGGAAGATCTGCCTTGTAAATTGAGTTAGCATTTCATCTGCCTTTGCTAAAAATACCAATGGGTCTTAAATTCATTTTGCTGCTCATGCGGTACCCATGACATGGCAATTAAATGATGCTTTTTTATAACCCACAGTTTTTTAAGTTCAGTATGTTATTCTTTGTGCAGGGAGGTCCTGGCACATGCCTCTGTTCTACAGACCTTGGTCTCTGTTCCTGATGGTTTCCATGGATTTGAACTGATTCAAGGGGCCTAGAAGCTGACACACTAGAACCATGGATGAGACTAAGAGCTGAAGTTTGCCACCTTAGTACTGTGTTATGATCAACTAACTGAAGGACATATTAATTTTTTATTATTAAATGAAGTGCAAAGAAGGGCAACACCTAAGAATGTTCAAACTATTGTACAACTGCTGTAATTTCACAATGCTAGCAAGGTAATGCTCAAAATCCTTCTAGCCAGGCTTCAACAGTACATGAACTAAGAAATTCCAGATGTACAAGCTAGATTTAGAAAAGGCAGAGGAACCAGATATAAAATTGCCAACATCTGCTGGATCATAGTAAGTAAGTAAGTAAAGTCACTCAGTCGTGTCCGACTCTTTGTGACCCCATGGACTGCAGCCCACCAGGCTCCTCAGTCCATGAGATTCTCCAAGCAAGAATACTGGAGTGGGTTGCCATTTCCTTCTCCAGGGGATCTTCCCGACCCAGGGATCGAACCCAGGTCTCCCGCATTGGAGGCAGACGCTTTAACCTCTGAGCCATCATAGATAAAGCAAAAAGAATTTCAGAAAAACATTTATTTCTGCTTCATTGACTATGCTAAACTTTAACTGTGTGGATCACAACAAACTGTGGAAAATTCTTAAAGCAATGAGAATACTAGACCACCTGAGAAACCCATATCAGGTCAAGAAGCAACA
>SJXQ01004559.1:0-22155 GCA_006408695.1 Aepyceros melampus
ATGTCGATGTGTAGCAAAACGAATACAGTATTGTAAAGCAAAACAAACTAAAAAAATAAAAATTAATTTAAAAAAATTACTAACCATGTCCACTGTCTCAGGTGCCTAATGAGATATTCAAACACCCACAACTGAGTGCATTTGCCAGAGCTACAGGCAAGTTTACATATTTTATGCCAAAACTTTAAAGGCAGCGTCTCCCATCCTAAACTTCCATGGAAGCTCTCTCTCATCAATCTTGGTTCTTGTTTTACTCAAATCCTTAATTGGGGAAAAAAAAACAAAAACAAAAAACTTTTTTTTAGAGGGAAAAGGACAGAATATTTTTCTGTCTTTTCATATTCCCTAGGTGACTAAGTTGTCATTCAGCATGGGAGAGCATATTTATTCCAGAACTGCTGATGGTAGTCTAGAACGACTCCAGAATATCCCACCTACATCTGTGTAAAGGTTTGTGCCGTGACCAGATGACAAGGGTTGGAAGGCATGCCACTTGGCCTGCAGGAGGGTTGTGGGTAGCTGGGGCTGAGTCCTTCTGTGTCTACTTATCATTTCAGCTCATCATTAGTCTGGCCTCTGAGTTATGCCTCGAGAAGACTGCAGCCACTGTAAGTGCCCACAAAAACACCTCTTGTAGTTTTTGTAACTTTGGCATGAAGTCTAACTAAATTGTTTACCTAATGGAAGCCACATGTGAGCCCTTCTTGCCTGGGTGTGTACCTCTTCAGCTGTATGGTAGTCAACTTCATCCAAAGATGGGGTTTGCCAAACTGTTATGCTATGAAAGGACAGATACAGTTCTGAGTTTCTCAACCAAAACAAAAATTAATTAATTAATGACTCATGCTTTCCACTCATTTCCTGAGGCACACCCTTTGTTTCTCTTCTCTCTTGCCCTTATATCTTACACTCAATCAATTTATTTTCTTGGTATTGTTTATGCTATTCTTCTTGCTTTTCTCACTGCCTCTCCCTTAGTTTTTTATATATACGTATATGTGTGTGTGTGTGTGTGTATAAAATCCAGCTTCTCTCCCAAGCTTATAATGCCACTCTGTTCACTTCATGTTGATTAGTTTGTGTGTTTGGTATTATTTAATTTTTTTAAACCTTAATTTTAATGTATACTTTTTAGTCTTTTTCTTTTGGTTTCTGGATTGGATTTTGCTTAGAAAGGCCTGCCCTATTATAAAATCAACTTTTGTATTTTCTTCTGCAAATGGAATGAATTTTGATATAAGGAGTGAGGTAGCAATCTAGTTTTACCTGATTTTCATTTCTCTAAATGGCTGGCTATTTATCCCAACATTATTTATTGCATAATCCATCTTTCGCTACTGACTCAAGTACCATCTTTATCTGTTGTACTGATTTCCCATAAGGATTTGGTATGGTTCTAGATTCTCTGTGCCAGTCCATAGATCTTCCTAGCTCTACCAGCCCCAGTAGTGTTCATCATTCTGGCTTAAATTCATTCTGTTATGCCTTTATCCGATATATTTACTGAGGGCCTTCTATATAATTGGCATTCTTCTGTGTGTTAGGATTACACTGATGACCATTTTATTTATTTATTTATTTTTATATTTATTTATTATTATTTTTTTAATTTTTATTTTTACTTTATTTTACTTTACAATACTGTATTGGTTTTGCCATACATTGACATGAATCCATCTCAAGTGTACATGAGTTCCCAATCCTGAACACCCCCCCTCCCACCACCACCTCTCACCCCATATCAACTCTCTGGATCATCTCTGTGCATCAGTCCCAAGTATCCTGATGACCATTTTAAGCCCTAGTAGTATTTCTTTTCATCTCTCATTACTTTTCTGGATTGGAATTCTTGGTGTAGAAAAAAAATTCCTGGTGTGTATCACTTTTTTGGTTTGTTTAGTATCATATAAATTTTAGAATCAGTTTACCATGTTAAAGATAGTCTTCCTGGCATGTTTATTGGGATTGCTTTGAATTTCTATCTTACTTTAAGGAGAATTGGTATCATTTGAATATTACTGTCAAGAAAATAATTTCCTATTGATTAAGACTTCTTCTATGTTCCCTTATAGAATTGCAAGCTTTGTTTAGGTAGGACCTGCATTTTTTTTTGTTAAGTTTGTATCGAGGTATTTATCTCTCTTGTTTTTATCATAGATGTTATCTTTTCCCCATTATATTTTGTCATTTACTTCTGTACTGAGAAACTACTGATTGTTGTGAATTATTTAAACAGTCACTATATCGATTTCTCTTAGTATAATAGTTTTTAATCAATCCCATGTTTTCTAGGTGTGTGTGTGTGTGTGTGTGTGTGTGTCTTATTTGCAAAAAAAATTTGTAATTTTACCTATGTTATGATTTTTATTTTTTTCTCTTGCCTAATTACCTGAGATTGTGATCCCAGTAATGATGTAGAAAATGGTTATCTTTATTCAGTTTCTGATTATAATGGGAACACTTTTAGTACCTTATCATGACTGGAGGTCTTGATTGGAGCTGTGAAACTATTTTTCACAGAAGAAACTAATTCATTAATTTTTATTTTGAATTTTATTACCATAAAGTTGATTTAATTATTTTTTCTCTTTTTGACTCTCAATACAGTGGATATATTCATAGGTCTTTTTGTCTAAAACATCTTATCTCTCTTCCATTATATTTAAGGTTAAATCATAAAGAGGTAAATTATGTGGGTGATTGCCACTAATTTAATTCTGTTTTGGCTTTTTAAAAAACTGAGTCTGGGATGTTAGCCAAAGAGTTGAATATTTTTCCCTTTTCTTATTTCCTTTGTCAAAATGAGCAAAAATAGCTTTGTGTGCGTGTATGGATGGATGGATAGATATAGATATATTCTTAAAGCAGCAATAAGATTAAAATTCAAAAGCCACAGTTAAAGATGTGCTGTTTCAAAAGCTTGTCAGTTTAAAATATCCTATTAGAAAGAATTCCACAGGACATCTGGCCCAGATTTGCCTCCCCTATAAGTAAGACCCAATAGTTGAGCATGAGTGTTTCAAATGTTTGTTTGCTTTCTGGATCTAACATCAATAACAAAATTGAGTGAATGATTATTCAATAAGTATTAAACAGATCAGCTGGTCTGACCTTAAACCAAGTCACTTACAGATCTCACTAAGAATTCATTATCCAGTTTCTAAAACCTTGAAAATCAAATGACAATCCACTCCAGTATTCTTGCCTGGAAAATCCCATGGATGGAGGAGCTTGGTAGGCTATGGTCCATAGGGTTGCAAAGAGTTGGACACAACTAAAGTGACTTAGCATGTAGGTTAAGGGAGTTAGAGAAGGCAAGGTTCAGAAAAAGAACAAGATCAGCACTTTACAGGAACAGAACAACTTTAATGAGGCGAGAAGGGGCAGCAGTCAGATTAGTGAGCTGCTGCACTAGCCCAAGAAAAAAGTAAGTCTATATAGTCTTATATGTGGAAAGCTACCGGTTTAAGGGGGCCTGTTCTGCAAAATTGTTTGGAATAGTTATCTCTTAAATGGCCGGTGCAAGGAATTTTGGAGATTGGCCAGAGGCTGGACCAGCTGGGAGCTGGGCTCAGCCTTAATGTCCATTTTTTTTTCTTCCGGGTGAAAGAGTTCTTTGTTTTGCATAAAATGGTGGGGAGGACCTGGAGGGGAGTTTTAACTCCAGGCTATTTTGAGCCATGTAACTTTCCTTCATAGCACACATGCACACAGAAGGCAGTAGAGAGCTTCTATGTAGGACCTAATACAGTAAACTCCCAACAATATTTTTGGGTCATGTCTTCCTGGCTCCCAAGTTTCATTTATGGTGGTTAGTAAGAATCAGTCCTTCTCTCCAAATTCCCTTCTCTACAGTGTCTTCAGAGCAGTACTATGTTCTACTTGGTTCCCCCTTGCTAGTCTGACCCACCAGCCTCTTCCTTCCCTCTTCTGAAAAGCCTATTTCAGGAAAGGTGAAACTTCCCACCATCCTTGCAAAAGACAGTTTTTTCAAGAGGGATAGTTCCTGCCATAATTCTAGCAAATCAAGTCTTTCACCACTTTAAAACTATCCTGTTGCTGTCACAGCTGCATTTCTGCCTCTTAGGGGGAGATAGCAAAGAGGAAGGAATGCTGTGAGCCATCAGAGGAAGGAAGAATTTCAAACAAGCACCTACTCATGCGCCTTCCTTCCTGGGAGCACTAGAAAGTTTTCACAGGCAACATTTTGAGGGACTGTTTGTATAGACATTACCCTGATCACATAAAAGTATTCTGTCTATAGGTTACTCACTGGGACAAAGATATAGATTTAGAATATAGCATTCTATTGATACTTTGATCTTTTTTCCTAAACCATTAATGTATTTCTTACAAATCAATGCTGCTGCTGCTGCTGCTAAGTTGCTTCACTCGTGTCCGACTCTGTGCGACCCCATAGATGGCAGCCCACAGGCTCTGCCATCCCTGGGATTCTGCAGGCAAGAACACTGGAATGGGCTGCCATTTCCTTCTCCAATGCATGAAAGTGAAAAGTGAAAGTTAAGTGGCTCAGTCATGTCTGACTCTTCACAACCCCATGGACTGCAGCCTACCAGGCTCCTCTGTCCATGGGATTTTCCAGGCAAGAGTACTGGAGTGAGGTGCCATTGCCTTCTCCGCAAATCAATGCTACTTTTATGTAAATCAATATATGGTTGCTGTAGCTTTGATGCAGAGCCTATCTGAAAATTTCTTGTGAAGTTCTCTGAATTTTAAACAAAAGAGGTAGTTTATGCATCATTTGAACTCTTGGGAACTTAATTGACTTATTTTCCTATCAGGAATTCATAATTTAGGATAAAAGAAATTACAGAGAGAGCCAGGTTGGGTTTTTTGGATCCCATTATATCCAAACAAGACCAGAAGAAAAGAGTATTTTTCTCCCAACACTTCTTCAGATGATGTTTTGTCTACTGCAGAGTAGAAAGGATAAATAATCTGAGAAAAAATGGCTTAGTGAGGAGTTAGGCTGGAGGAGATACATTTAGTTGAATAGTGGAGATTGCCTCTTCTTTATCCACTTTAGAGAAGCAATTTCCTTTCTCACTGGAGTTTGGTTACTGAGGAACAAGGCTTCCTAAGCAAGTATTCACCCACCCCTTCCCCATGAGATTGACTTCATTATAGGAGAGGTGTTCCATTATGTCACAGTGGGGTTCTCAGTCAAATCCATGATAAGAAGTGGCTTATTACTGTAAAACGAAAACTGAGCTATTAAGAAGTGAAGCTGGGGAGCAAACTTGACTGTTCTCCCAGACATTATGTTTATTCCCTTTCAGTTCAGTATAGTTCAGTCGCTCAGCCATGTGTAACATTTTTTGACCCCATGAACCACAGCACGCCAGGCCTCCCTGTCCATCACCAACTCCCAGAGTTTACCCCAACTCATGTCCACTAAGTCAGTGATGCTATCCAACCATCTCATCCTCTGTTATCCCCTTCTCCTCCTGCCCTCAATCTTTCCCAGCATCAGGGTCTTTTTAAATGAGTCAGCCCTTCGCATCAGGTGATCAAAGTATTGGAGTTTCAGCTTCAACCTCAGTCCTTCCAATGAACACCCAGGACTGACCTCCTTTAGGATGGACTGGTTGGATCTCCTTGCAGTCCCAAGGGACTCTCAAGAGGCTTCTCCAATACCACAGTTCAAAAGCATCAATTCTTTGGTGCTCAGCTTTCTTTATAGTGACTTCCCTGGTGGCTCAGATGGTAAAGCATCTGCCTACAATGCGGGAGACCCGGGTTCGATCCCTGGGTTGGGAAGATCCTCTGGAGAAGGAATGGCAACCCACTCCAGTACTCTTGCCTGGAAAATCCCATGGACGGAGGAGTGTTGTAGGCTACAGTCCATGGGGTCATAAAGAGTCGGACACGACTGAGCAACTTCACTTTCTTTATAGTCCAGCTCTCACATCCACACATGACTACTGGATAAACCATAGCCTTGACTAGATGGATCTTTG
This sequence comes from Aepyceros melampus, assembly GCA_006408695.1. Lineage (NCBI taxonomy): Eukaryota > Metazoa > Chordata > Mammalia > Artiodactyla > Bovidae > Aepyceros > Aepyceros melampus. Next base: position 5,982 of record SJXQ01004559.1, read on the forward strand.
TTGACAAAGTAATGTCTCTACTTTATAATATGGTGTGTAGGTTGGTCATAACTTTCCTTCCAAGGAGTAAGCGTCTTTTAATTTCATGGCTGCAATCACCATCTGCAGTGATTGCGGAGCCCCTCAAAATAAAGTTATTCCATTTATGGGAGCATTTATTTCTGTAACTCCATCAAGGAAGTGAGAATCAGGCTTGACTCTAAATATTGCTTTTTGAACATTGCTGCTGCTGCTGCTAAGTTGCTTCAGTCATGTCTGACTCTGTGCAACCCCATAGACGGCAGCCCACCAGGCTCCCCCATCCCTGGGATTCTCCAGGCAAGAACAGTGGAGTGGGTTGCCATTTCAGTTAAAAAATAGAATCATAGGAATTAAAAGAACTTCCAGGTTGTTGTTGTTTTTTCAAACATTCCTGTATTTCACAATGGCCTTCCTAAACCCTTCCCCACAAGTATCCTGTTTGCCCAAACACTGAGGATATGATATCTCATGGTCTATTTCAGAGTTCAACATTGTCAAGATCAGGGAACTACTCCCCAGCCAATCTAAGTGTATTCAGTCCAAGTCTGCATTTTTTTTCTACCTCAATGCTGCTGCTGCTAAGTCACTTCAGTCGTGTCCAACTCTGTGCAACCCCATAGATGGAAGCCCACTCGGCTCCCCCATCCGTGAGATTCTCCAGGCAAAAACACTGGAGTGGGTTGCCATTCCCTTCTCCAACCTCAATGCTAGAGCTAATAAAATGATCTTAAATTGTAAAAATTTAGCAGAATAAAGGCCTTAAAGCTCAACTGTTTCCCAATCAGAATTCTACTCCAGGTTGATAAAGTAATGATTGTTTATCATTGGACCTAAGCACATAGGAGAAGAAAGGTTTTGTCGGGAAGTGCAAGAAATGATAAACATTCACTACATGGACAGAGAACAGGCTCATTTAGACCAGTGGTTCACCTCTGCCAGGCTGACTTCTGGTGCCTGGAGAGCTACATATCAGATCACTTGCTTGTGAAGAATCCAAGTTTACAGACTCCCCTCTTCTACTCTAGATCCTAATTTAGTAGATCCATATTGTCAAGTGCTACTCTGAGTTCAGAATCTGTACTAAACCAACACCCCCTACCCTGGCCAATGTAGAAAATCTGCCTGTGTATCTAGGCCAGCTCTGCTTCCAGGCTCTAGTAATGGTGGTGAGCAAGGGGCGGGGTGGGGGCGGGGGTGGGGGTGTCCATTACCTGATAAAGCAAACAATCTCTTTTTAAAGCAATTTTAATTATTACAAGATTTTCCATGTACTCATTTGAAATCAACCACTCCTTGACTCTTAGTCATTGTTTTCAATTATATGACATAGAACAGAGAGCAAGCAAATATAAGTCTCTAACAGATTAGCTCTTCAATGTTTGTTGAACATATGTCACGTTTTCTCTCTGTTTTATCTTTTTTTCTTTTCTAACAAACATCATTCTCTGAAATCCAAGAAAAAGGAGGGCCTGGAACACTCAGCCAGGACTTTCCAGCCTCACACCACGATCCAGGTCCTCAGTTAATTAGCCAAATCATAGTTCATTTTGAATTCATACTTGCTTGCTCAGAATGACTTTGTAAAAGCCTCCCCTGTCCCACTTTTACTGTGTAATAAAGATCTAGGAAGTCTCAGATTTATCTTAGGTTACGTTAGAAAATCTTTGCATCATCCCACATTCCTCTAGCTCTCTCAGCTTCAGTGTTTTTGGTCTGAGTGGATATTAGAGCCTCAAGAAGTCCCTTGTTCCTGCAGAACCCTGGAGGACCTGAGCTGAGTCATAAGGTCAGTTGATGTAGATTTTACCCAGAATAAGTTGCACATCCCCCTTTTCTATAAATTTTCTTCCTTCTCCCTTCTCTTTTTCCTACCTCTTAACTTTCACACCTCAGCATAGATCTTACCTCCTTAAGACAGTGCCCACACTGGGTGAGGTTGCCTACCTCATCATGTATTTCCATAGTGTCTGTGTTAATCATAACAGCTACTACATAGCAGGGGCTTCCCAGGTGGGGCTAGTGGTAAAGAACCTGCCTGCCAATGTAGGAGACCTAAGAGATGCGGGTTTGATCCTGAGTCAGGAAGATCCCCAGAAGTTGGCACAACAATCCACTCCAGTATTCTTGCCTGGAGAATCCCATGGACAGAAGAGCCTGGCAGGTTACCATCCACAAGTCGCAAAGAGTCAGACACGATGGAAGTGATTCAGTACAGCACCACATAACTTGGAAATTATCCAAGTAGTTGTCTGGTGGCTTGTTATTACATTACAAATTAGCTCCTTGAAGACATGGACATTGTCTTATTTACCTGTGAGCCTTAGATACTTGGTAACTGCTCAGTTGATAATTGCTAAATAAATAACTAAATGGGTGGATAAATAGATGAATGCATTAGCCTAAGAGAAGCTTGAAGAATTCTGAGTGAACAAAATTTGCCTTCCCCTTTCACTTTTTTGGGTGGTTTCTAAGCCTTTTCTCTAAATGGTTACTTGAGAGGTCTCCAGTCTTGCGATGAGGTGGTATTCATTGCATTTATTTATTTATTCACTTGTTTCCTCCATACATGGAGACTCCCAGGAAATACTGCCAGTAAAGTTCCCAAGCTGATCTAGAAAAGCAGCATTAACAATGCATTTAGTTTCTCACCCTTGATACTAAAAGTTGTCCTATTTTCCAGTCAGTAGGTAGGTTGGGAAAATTTTAAAGCTTATCCTAAACTCATCTTGACATTCCTAACCTTAATTAGATATTACAAAGTGTCCTATCTCCTGTCAAAGACACTCCTGTGATGGAGACTGATAGGCAAAATTCTTTCCATTCCTGTGTTGCCTGAAAACTCCCAAACTGTGTAAAGAATCTGGTATTTTCTCATTGGCAAGTGTTCTCCCATCAGCCATGCTCTTCCCAGGGAGCTGCATTCTTCTTTGATGAGCAAAACATTCTTTTAATCATGTTCTGCCTGTGAGTCATTGGGACCCAAAGCAGTTTAGAGGAGAAATACAGAACTGAAGTTGAGCATGTGATTCTAAATACTTGATTTACATTTTATGTTGTGACTAAGTAGGCCCAAGGCATATTCCGGCAGAAAGCACCGCCTCCACCCAGAAAAATGAAATAGATCTTGGGTCTTTCCTATTTATTCATACCTTTCATGCCTGATATCTCTCTTCCAAAGTAACTTCCATTTAACATTTCTCATGTTTAAGTGGCAGTGCTTAGTAAATTACAGTTTAAAGTGAATTCAAGAGAAGGATAGCATATAAGCCAAAAAATGACATATAGAGAGATTATGAGATAACAAGTAATCTTAGTCTCACTGGGGATGAGTCCCATTACTTCACAGTTTCCTTAGTTAACTCAGAAAATAATCAAACCATACATCTCCAGTTTTACTTCCAAGTTCTTTTCTAGGATAAGACAACATGGTAAACTCAAAAGAATATAGAAAAATCAAGTTCTATAAAGTATTCTATGATCTTGTTGCATCTTGTTCTTTGGCTTATAGTCATTGGAACAAATAATTGGCTGTTTTGGGTTTATTTTATTTATTTTTAAATTAATTTTATTGGGGTATAGTTGATTCATAATATGTTAGTTTCTGCTGTACAGAAAAGTGAACCAGCTATACATATACATATATCCACTTTTTTAAGGTTCTATTCCCATATAACTAATTACAGAGTGCTGAGTAGAGTTCGCTATGCTATACAGCAGGTCCTTGTTAGGTATCTATTTTATATACAGTAATGTATATACAGCCCCCTCCCTTTTCCCTTGGTAACCATAAGTTTGATTTGTACATCTGTAACTCTATTTTTCTTCTGTATACAGGTTCATTTGTACCATCCTTTAAGATTCCGCCTATAAGTGATGGCATATATTTGTCTTTCTCTATCTGATTTACTTTACTCAGTATGACTCTAGGTTCATCCATGTGGCTGCAGATGACATTACTTTGTTCTTTTTATGGCTGAGTAATATTCCATTGTATATATGTACCATATCTCCTCTATCCATTCCTCCATTAATGGACATTTAGGTTACTTCTATATCCTGGTTATTATAAAGTGCTACAATGAACATTGGGATACACATCTCTTTTTGAATTATGGTTTTCTCAAGATATTTGCCCCAGAGTGGGATTGCTGGATCATATGGTAGCTCTATTTTCTGTTTTTTTTTTTTTTTTTTTTTTAAGGAACCTCCATACTGTTCCCATAGTGGCTGTATCAATTTATATTCCCGTCAACAGTGTATGAGGGTTCCCTTCTCTCCACACCCTCTCCACCATTCAGTGTTTGTAGATTTGTTTACTTTAAATGTCCATCTTCCACTAAACTAAAGTCCAGGAGGACAGAGGCAGTGTTTGTTTACCTAGAATCTAAAACTGTGTCCTGTACATTGTAGGCACCCAGGAGTAATTGATAAATGAATAGAACCAATTACTGGCTGGCATCTACTTGAGAGAAAGCAAGCCCAAAGAGTTCCTTTTAAACCTCTGCAGTTATCCCATGGCAGGAGAGAAGGGCAGCGCAAAGAGCTCTACACCACTCTGTCAAGAGGACCCCTCCCACACCCCCTCGTCTTCCTAGCTCCGTGCTCAATACTTTTCACCTCGCCGCTACACATGGCCTGAGGACTAAATGCAGGAAGGCGCTGATGTCAGAACTGAGTGTTCTTCACCAAAGAGTCTTTAGGGCTTTGCCTTCATGTTATTCCACCTCTCCTCACATTGCTCCATATTCCCTACTGGAACTCCTTCTCCAAACCTCTCAGTCAGATTCCCCAAACCCTTCTTTTGGACTATGTTCTCACAGTCAAGCCTCAACAAAGTCTCCTATATACACAACCTCTTTTTCCATTACTCCTTCATTAGCTTGTCCTAATCAAAATCTAGGTCTTCTTTAGAGATATCAATTCTTCCATATCCCTTGCAAATGAAGGCAATTTTTTTTTTCTTCCAACCTTTGTACCATAGTGCTGGAGGTGACTATTTGATTCTCAATACTTCCAAATATTGTTAACCATTCGCTTTAAACAGTTTTCTGAAAACACCTACCATTAGAGTCTTTGTGCATCCTCATCTATCTTCTAAGCTGTAGGTCTTCTCTTTTTTTGAATAAAAATTTCAACTTCTGTTTTCCCCCACCCCTACTCCTGTCAGAAATTCTGATGCCTCATTATCCACTGAAATAGTCCATCTTCTACTTGATCTTTCAGTACCTTGATCTCATTTTAGTGCTCCTAACCTCAACCACACCTCATCTCAGTCATTTACTCCTGTCCAAAAAACGACAAGAAGCCCAAATGGAGTCACTTATGATAAGCCCCATGTTACCAAGCTGAGATTGAACATATTTGCAGTTTTGACTCTTCCAGAAATGGACTTTTAAACCAGTAAGTTAAGAATCACTTGATCAGCACTAGTGAGCACTAGTAGAGAAGGCAATGGCACCCCACTCCAGTATTCTCACATGGAAAATCCCATGGATGGAGGAGCCTGGTGGGCTGCAGTCCATGGGGTCACGAAGAGTTGGACACAACTGAGCGACTTCACTTTCACTTTTCACTTTCATGCATTGGAGAAGGAACTGGCAACCCACTCCAGTGTTCTTGCCTGGAGAATCCCAGGGACAGCGGAGGCTGGTGGGCTGCTGTCTGTGGGGTCGCACAGAGTCGGACACAGCTGAAGTGACTTAGCAGCAGCAGCAGCAGTGAGCACTAGTGCCTGACAGACCCTTGCCTATCCCATAAGGGAAAGTGACCACACCACAACCAATCCACTTTTCACTGGTATGACTCTCTTGATCTTGCTCACTTCTGACTACAACAGTCTTTCATTTTATTCAGCTCCTTGGAGCTCCTTTCTATCTTCTAGATTGGATGCTGTCTGACTCATGAATCATTGAGTAAAGCCTTAAGTCTACTTAGTTGAATTTTTTTTAACACTTCCTACACTTATACCCTAGACCATGTATTAGGATGGCCAAAAAGTTCATTTGAATTTTTCCAACCCAATATTTTGCAAGCACTGAATATCAGTCAAACTGTCTGATCACCACTCTTATATCTCCAGTTCAGTTCCTCTAGTAGCCCTCCTCTACTCCCCAGAGATCCTTCTCCCAGTTACCCTCTCCACTTCTCACTGCCTATTATCTCCTCCACAGCCTGTCTTCCCTCCTTACCCAAATTAGTTCATTGGTTTATTCTCATAATTACCTCTGGGATATACTTTTAATCCCTTGCCCCTTTAGGTTCTGTTATGTTTACCAGGTTAAATCTAATTCTCCACCCACTTTTGTTTGCACCTGAGGAGGTGAATATGGTTGGAAAGACTATAAAACTAGGCAGACTGATACGTTTGAAATTCAAGAGTATTAAATGACACGGGCACACTACACTTACTAGCAAGTCTGCTCCTGCTTTCTGGGATCTTTAGTTCTTACCTTTTCCTCTTTCTTCAAATCTATAACAGCTCTATCCTTGCTCCCTCCTGGCTATTTACTGTGCCTGATATTTCACTGCAGAAATAGAGAGTAATCAGATTAAAAGTTCCTCATCTCTTCCCAACCAAATCTCTCTCCTCTCTGTGCCTTTTGTACCCATAGAGTCTTGCCTCCCTTCCTATTAAGATTAATGCATTTTCTGTCCCCCTATTTAAGATGAACCATTCCACCTGTGTCCTAGATTGTTTTTTGATTAATCCACACTGTGATAGATTGATGCTTTGCTATCTTAAGAGGAAATGATCTTCATATTGAGACCAAGACATCAAAACCTAAAGATTTTAGCCAAGAAGAATTGTAGGAGAAAATCCTCAGTGGAAATAAGGATTTTAACTATTTAAACAGACCTTACTCTGATGGCCCAAGTTTCATTTCCTCCTTGAGATTTTGTCATGTTTATTTTTGTAGCCACTACCTTATCCTATACTCAGAGGCCTACTGTTCCCCTAAAATTTTGATCCACTACTACCACAACCAAAATTAATTTTGGGCTTGGCATAACTGAGGTATACTGGACTTTCCCAAAGGTCTTTTACTAGAAACTAAAGAAAAATACCTTAATATTTTGTGACAAAATTTAGGTATAGAAAATATGCATTTGTTTATTCATTAATTCTTCAGCTATATATTAAGTCTCCCATTATACTTGGCACTGAGGGTGAAGTCAAAGGTTTTAGCACATGGTATGTATTTGCAGATGGCTCTGAATCTAGGAGAGAAGACAATAAAAAAGAAACAAATAATTGCATAGAATTTAATAATATATAAATGTGCATAGTTGACAGATTGGGACTGATTATTTCTACCTGAAGAAGTTGGGAAGGTGCATTGAGGGGAGGGTATTTAAATTTGGAGCACATAAGCAGGTCAACGTAGATGGGGTATTGACTTGAGGTGAGAGAGATGAGGAAGAGACTAGGAAAGCAGACAGGTGCCAGTCTTGGAGGATATTAAACATAATACTAAAGGGTTTAGACTTTATTCTGCATATGCAGAAGGAGATCTTGACTTTTTTAAGCATTAAAATTTACATGTTAGGTAGTTTTCATTTGTACGAAGACTATTTAGGACGTCAAGTGAGAGAGATGAAGACCTAAACTTAAAATGTTTGACTGATGGTGTTTCAGTTGTGTCCAACTCTTTGAGACCCCATAGACTATAGCCTTGCCAGGCTCCTCTGTTCTTGAAATTCTCCAGGCAAGAATACTGGAATGCATTGCTATTTCCTTCTTCAGGTAACATGTTTAGAAGGATGAATCATTAGGTCCTAAGGAACGGTTGGATGGAGGAAGGAATAGTCAAAGATGACTTACCTGTTTCTAATGTGGATGTCTAGAAGAATAAGGGAAGAATGCAGTATTGAAAGGGATGAATAATTTCCAGTGGGAAGTGTTTTGACTACATCCTTTGTGAGACTAGCATTAGAAGTTAATTTTTTGCCTGCAAAAGAATTGTTTGTGACCTTTTCTCTAAACTGGATTAATGAATGGCACCATCTAAAATCCATTGTGTGTGTTATGTTATTATGATTTTTAAAAACTAAGCAAAACTATTTGTAGGATAATAAACCCATCCCCATGACACCTGAGCACTTAGTGAAGATATCTGAAGACTCTTTCTAGAGCCTGCATCCAGACAAATAAGATTTGAAAAATTCTATTCAAATTCTTCTTTTCTATCAACATTAGTTTAACAATGTTGTCTTTTTAACTCATTATTCTAGGAAAGACACAATAGCCAGGCTTATGCAAACATGGTGAAATAAAACTTGCAAAACATGCTCAAAGCTGTTAATTTCCTGAAGTACCAACTAGACAGTCCTATGATCTCAGGGTGATTGTTTCCAACAAAGAAAATCAGATCATCTGAAAGATTTTAGCTGTGTCTATCATGATTATATAGATTTGGCTATAAAATTTGTCCTATGGCTACTGATCTTGAATCCCATAACTTGAATCTGCTAGACAGGTATATGCTATCTGCCTATCCATTCATGCTATTACCTACCCTTTATTAGGGAGATAGAAGGTGTTATATAAATGATAAATTCCGTAGGAATCGATTAGAAGTATGAATAAAAATGAAAAAGTGAAGTGGCTATAAAGTCTGTTAAAATTTTTAGGTGGTAAAATTATAAAAATAACATTAATAATAGTGCTTACTCTTTTCCAGGCAGTATTCAATGCTGTGCCTCTGTGATCTTATTTAATCCTCACTATGATCCCATGGGCTAAGCACTATAACATCAGATTTAAGCACAAAGCAGCTGGATTTAGTGAGATTAAGTAACTCATTCAAAGAAGTAGTCAATATGCAGAAGAACTGTGATTTAACTCAAGGGTCAGTGGAAACCCCAAGAGTTTAAGAATGGACTTGAACCCAAGTCTTTGTTCCAGATTTGCAGTGTTGAACTATATCTAAGACTACTCTTAGGGCAATGATGTCAGCCTCCAGTAAGCAGGGCAGAGACAAAGACATCAAGAAGATGTTTGTTATTTAGCATTCTTTAAGCGGTACACTGGCACCCTACTCCAGTACTCTTGCCTGGAAAATCCAATGGACAGAGAAGCCTGGTAGGCTGCAGTCCATGGGGTTGCTAAGAGTCAGACACGACTGAGCGACTTCACTTTCACCTTTCACTTTCATGCATTGGAGAAGGAAATGGCAACCCACTCCAGTGTTACTGCCTAGAGAATCCCAGGGAAGGCAGAGCCTGGTGGGCTGCCGTCTATGGGGTCACACAGAGTTGGACACGACTGAAGCGACTCAGCAGCAGCAGCAGCAGCAGCAGCAAGAGGTACACACACACACCCACACACCACACACACACACACACATACAAATAACAGATGGAGTTTTTTCCTAGGAAATCTGGCAACCCTAAACTCTGACCATTAGTTAGGCCTCAGCATGACAAATGCTGGTCCTAATGTACAAAAAGATTAAGTGTGATGTTTTCAAAGACTGCATGCATAATCTCTAAAAGGCCTTTGTAAAATGATCTAGAGCCATATAGTTACCTCTCATAGTCTTAAATTACCATATAAAATTCTTCATTTAAATTTAAATAATTGCTAAGTATGAAATTTCCAGTGTCCTATAAATATTGGCGTGAAGTGCTCAGTTACTCAGCCATGTCCTACTCTTTGTGACACTGTGGACTATAGCCCACCAGGCTCCTCTGTCCATGGAATTTCTCAGGCAAGAATGCTGGATCAGGTTGCCATTTCCTTCTCCAGAGGATCTTTCCAACCCTGAGATCAAACCTGTGTCTCTTGTGGCTCCTGCATTGTCAGATCCTCCTGGATTCTTTACCACTGTGCAACCTGGGAAGCATTACTTATAATTAAACTGTGAAATCATTCTTTCAGTGAAATCTAAATATTATAGTGGTTTGATACTGTCACCCACATTGAAATAGATGATCATGTTCTATAATACATGAAAGTTTTGTAATCTTTGAATTAATACTTCCTTTCTCACTGTTTTCTCCTTATGTAACCTATTTTAGCTTTGAAGGTCTCTCATTGATTACCCTATCATTTTCTTTGCAGCATATAGATATATATAAACAGAAATTTCACTACTTAAAAACTTTCCTATAATTACCATACAGTTTATTAGTACAGAATGGTTGAAACATGAACATACAACATGTGAGACACAACGTAATTGACAAAATTTTGAACATTTTTACTTTTAAAAAGGGCTTCCCAGATGACTTTAGTGGTAAAGAACCCATCTGCTAATGCAAGAGACATAAGAGATGTATGTTTGATCCCTGGGCTGGGAAGATCCCCTGGAGAAGGAAATGGCAACCCACTTCAGTATGCTTACCTGGGAATTTCATGGGCAGGGAAACCTGGCAGGCTACAGTCCATAGAGTTGCAAATAGTCAGACATGACTGAAGAGACTTAGCATGCACTTAAAAAAAAAATGGGAGTTTTTTATCCAGTTGTTTCAGATATTCTGTTCATAGACAGATTTCTCAATACTAGAATGAGACAAAGTTCATCAATTTACTCTTATTTTTTGTTTGTAAATGTATAAACACTGGGAAATCTTGTTCATATGGTTATGTAGAAATGTCATTCAATTAATGATCCTCCTTTTTTGTTAAATGCCAATGTTTATATCAGGACATTAAATAAAAAACAATTTATTATGCTCTCTTCAGCAGTACATATACTAAAATAAACTATTTAGTAATCTATCAGCTGACAGATTGGTTAAATCTTCCTCCAATTTTAAAAAAACTCAAAAAGCTGAAAACTATCCAACTTGCAACAGATCTGTCATAAACAGAGTCATCTGCTTTCTCAACACCAGCACCACTATTTTCAAATATCTCTTTGTCACCCAGTAGTCTTCTATACTCTGGAGCAATGAGCCAAAGCAACTTTTGGATGGATAATGGGTGGTTCTTTCTTTCGCAAAGTGGACAAAGTTATTATGAAGAGGTAGATGGGAAAGAAAAAACTACGCTTTTTCATAAGCATGTTATGGAAGCTGAGAATAAATTAATGCCTTGAAACCATGTACATCTGCATATCCTCAGAAAGTCTTCAGATACCATCAGAACCTAGGCAACACTTTGAATCCCACTGCTTTAGTGCCCATGCTTGTATACATGGAAATCATGGTATTTGGGGTCATCTCATGGACAGAGGAGCCTGGTGGGCTGCAGTCCATGGGGTTGCTAAGAGTCGGACACGACTGAGCGACTTCACTTTCACTTTTCCCTTTCATGCATTGGAGAAGGCAATGGCAACCCACTCCAGTGCTCTTGCCTGGAGAATCCCAGGGATGGCAGAGCCTAGTGGGATGCCATCTATGGGTTCGCACAGAGTCGGACACGACTGAGCGACTTAGCAGCAGCAGGGTTGTCTTTATTCCTAAGTGATAGCTGAGTACCTAATTAACGTGGTTTGAAGTGTGTGTGTGTAAGTTGTTTCATTCATGTCCAACTCTTTGTGACCCCATGGACTGTAGCCCGCCAGATTCCTCTGTCCATGGGATTCTCCAGGCAAGAATACTGGAGTGGGTTGCCAAGCCCTCCTCCAGGGGATGGAACTTGCATCTCTTGCGTTTCTTGTATTGGCAGGCAGGTTCTTTACCACTGGCACCACCTGGGAAGCCCCAGTTTGAAGGGTACCAGAATGTTTTTCTGGATTCTAAAATTCCCCCAAAGCAGTGGTTACTGTTACACCTCTGAACAAAAACCTCTCAAGTATGGAACTGAAACTGACTGGAAGGAGTAATAGATAGTGTTTACTGAGTATGTATTATGTGCCAGTTAGTTTAAATTTTTGCATAAACTTAATACTACTTACAACCCTATGAAGTAGATGCTATTAGCCCTAGTATACAAATGAAAAAAAAATTAAGGCACAGAAAAGTTAAATAACTTGCCCCTGGTTTCACCATTAGTTGGTAGAGCTGGCCTCCAAACCAGGCAGTTTGTCTCTGAAAGCTACTAAGCTTAACCACTAGAGTAAAAAACTCTCAATATTATTCCTATCTTTATACACTAGATTTCTTGGGTTAATTTTCTAGACATATTTTGGGGCTTTGAGAATAAGGGGCAGAGGACAGATCTGGGTTTGGGTGTTTGTTTTTTGGAGGGAACGATAGGTAATGCAGATGACACCACCCTTACGGCAGAAAGTGAAGAGGAACTAAAAAGCCTCTTGATGAAAGTGAAAGTGGAGAGTGAAAAAGTTGGCTTAAAGCTCAACATTCAGAAAACGAAGATCATGGCATCCAGTCCCATCACTTCATGGGAAATAGATGGGGAAACAGTGTCAGACTTTATTTTTGAGGGCTCAAAAATCACTGCAGATGGTGACTGCAGCCATGAAATTAAAAGACACTTACTCCTTGGAGAAAAGTCATGACCAACCTAGACAGCATATTCAAATGCAGAGACATTACTCTGCCATCTAAGGTCTGTCTAGTCAAGGCTATGGTATTTCCTGTGGTCATGTATGGATGTGAGAGTTGGACTGTGAAGAAGGTTGAGCACTGAAGAATTGATGCTTTTGAACTGTGTTGTTGGAGAAGACTCTTGAGAGTCCCTTGGACTGCAAGGAGATCCAACCAGTCCATTCTGAAGGAGATCAGCCCTGGGATTTCTTTGGAGGGAATGATGCTAAAGCTGAAACTCCAGTACTTTGGCCACCTCATGCAAAGAGTTGACTCATTGGAAACACTCTGATGCTGGGAGGGATTGGGGGCAGGAGGAGAAGGGGATGACCAAGGATGAGATGGCTGGATGGCATCACTGACTCGATGGATGTGAGTCTTAATGACCTCTGGGAGATGGTGATGGACAAGGAGGCCTGGTGTGCTGCAATTCATGGGGCCGCAAAGAGTCAGATACGACTGTGCCACTGAACTGAACTGATAGGTAATGCTACAGAATACAAGTCTGAGTACAGTCTTCCAGCAAGGGCTGTGGACAACTACATGGATGACTGAAGGTATTGAGTCTTATGGGAAGGGAAGATGGGGGTTCAGAACCAGGGACAGCAGTCTTCAGAGACAAAAAAGAGATAATGACTTTGTTCTAATGGTTCTCTGCTTGGCCCCACCAGGAATTTGTTAAGCTAAGCAGAGTAATAGTCCATTTGGTCAGTGACAGATATTGAATATCTTGTGCATGTAGCTGTATGTGGGAAACCTCCAGGAAAGCCTGTAATGCTAGTTACTTCATTCACTGGACACTTGCTTATTGATTGCGGGCTCTGTGCATAGACAGTAGCATATTCAAGATGTCCAAAAAAAAAAAAAAAATCAGGATTATAAATGCCTTAGATCATAAAGTGTGATAATCACGGTAAATTCCTAAATCAGGAATGTTTCTCTCTTAATTTCATACTGTTCCATTCTACTTGCCAGTAGCAAGTTTAAAACAAGCCAGGAAGGACTTAGGTAGATCAGACCACCTCGAACTTTGGCATGAATATTGAAAAACACAAACCTTAGGGCATGACTTGGAGGTCAGAAAGTCAGCAATTGTGAGAACAAGAGAAAAAACAATTCCCAAGGTCTTAAAAAAAAAAAAAAATCAGGATTATAAATGCCTTAGATCATAAAGTGTGATAATCACGGTAAATTCCTAAATCAGGAATGTTTCTCTCTTAATTTCATACTGTTCCATTCTACTTGCCAGTAGCAAGTTTAAAACAAGCCAGGAAGGACTTAGGTAGATCAGACCACCTCGAACTTTGGCATGAATATTGAAAAACACAAACCTTAGGGCATGACTTGGAGGTCAGAAAGTCAGCAATTGTGAGAACAAGAGAAAAAACAATTCCCAAGGTCTTGGCAGAAAATGTTTTTGGCCATCTGGAATCACAGTTCTGCTGTTTGCAGCATTGTATTTAACTCTCTATTAAAGTGTGGCTATTGTTTAGATGGAAAAAAAGATAAGCAGACAATTAGCAAACGACCAGGGAGACTTGTGGGTTAGCATTTGAGTTTGTACCTAGAAAAGAAAGGAGAGGTTTGACAAGCTGCCTTCAGGTTCCCTGCTCTTTGTTCCTGGAAACCTCTTTTTGAGGGCCAGGATATTATAACAAGGTTTGCTGATAAAGAGCCATCAAAGTCAAAGAACCAGAATAGATGATTAAACGTTAAACCCGCCTAGAAAGTACATCAAGTAAGAATGAATTCTTGCCTTTATTGGTAACTGTACTGAAATCCTTAAAAGTCTAGAAAACCCCAAGCTAACTGAATTATTCCTGGTCATTGTGTACACTTCTGTAAAAGTTGGCAGAGGATTTAGGACATCACTAAAATGAGTCTTAATTTGTATGTTCTAAATATGAGTCAACTGTGACAAAGCTGTCAAAACCCTAACTGTCTTATTCTGGGCACGGGACCAAAATAAGGAGAACGAGAGCATTGTATACCATGAAACAGTCAAGCCACTTGTTAAATGTTTGGTTTCCCTCTGGAATTTACATTTTAAGAGGGATGTTGATCAATTGGGGGCTTCCCAGGTGGCACAGTGGTAAAGAATCTGCCTGCCAATGCAGGAGACACAGGTTTGATCCCTGGGTCTGGAAGATCTCCTGGAGGAGGAAATGGCAACCCACTCCAGTATTCTTGCCTGGAAAATTCCATAAATAGAGGAATATGGTAGGCTATACCCATAGGGTCACAAAGAGTTGGACACAACTGATCACACAAGCACGCACATTGATCAATTGGAGCATATATAAAGGAATATAACGATACTGATAGGGTCTTGGAAACAATGCACAGAAGAAACAGCTAATGACTAATGAGAAAACTTGATCTGGAAAGAGAAAAAGGAAGAACACATATGATTTCATGTTTGAAGGAATGTCCTGTGGGAAAGCAGACAGACTCATCTGTGTTGACCTATATAGCAGGCGAATAGGAAAGATTTAGAGAGGCGGATTTAAAGACATGTTTGGAAAGAATTATAATTCAAACTTTTCACTTGTGGATTGGGTTGTCTAGTGAAGTAATGGGCTGGAAATGATCAAGGAAAAGCTGTCATGGATATTACAGAATATTGCAGGGATTTCTGCACTGGGTGACTTACATAGCACTGGCTGTTGAAACCTGGAACCTCTGTCTTCAAAGCATTTATTTCTGACACAGATTTTTTTAATGAAAATTGCACTTGGAAACTCACTGTGTTTTTCTCTTTTACCTTAAAGATAAGCCCACTGCATGAGCCAAGTAAATCTGCTTGCTTACTGGGTTACACTTACTTGTTAGAGAATATGAATATGGTTTGCAAACTAGCCTTCTGTTGAAGGTGGGGGAGATGTTGTCTAAATTTGAATCATCTGTCATACAACATTCCAGGGTCCAAAGACTTCACAAAGGAAGTGGTTGATACTTTACTTCAAAAAGAAGACTTTTTTTTTTGTTTGGTGGTTGGAAAGCATTCCTGCTCTGTGAAAGGATAATAAATTTTTAATACCCCTTTGCACACCAATATTCCATATTAAAAATATATCTAGACTTCCCCTGAAGAGAAAAAGTTAAAATTTTACATAACCTTCTTCTCCTTCTGCCTCTGTAACTCAAAGTCTAGATCACATAGGTCACGTAGTCTCAGAAAGTGGGGACTTGCAATACTAGGAACTGAAGTTTATCTCACTCACCCTTGTCCTGCTCTTTGCAATTGCCCAGCCCTGCAAACCTGCTTAATCATGCCTGTCCAGGCCAGGAATCCCCCTCTCCATCTTGACTGCTATTCCCATGCATGAGAAACCCAGCCTATTAACAGCTAGTGCTGCCCACTACAGCCTGTCTATAAAAACTCTGTAATCCCTTTGTTCAGGGCTCAGAGCTTGGAGTGTTAACTCCTTTGGGCCTGCCAGCATAAAAAACCTGAGTTCTCTAAATCTCAGAGTGTGGTGCTTGGTTTCTCAAGTACTGGTTTCTGTAACACCCCTAACTAATTCAGATTTTTTTTTTAACAGACTTGAAGTATATCTTTAATGCACTAATCAAAGGCTGCTGAAAGAATTAATGAGCTTGATGATGTGTCAACAACAAAGTGAAAATCAAATGGAAAAAAATGAAACAAAATATCCAAGGACTATGGGAGAATACAAAAAGAAATATAGTCATACCTTTTTTTTTTTTTTTTTTT
>SJXQ01004560.1:0-22073 GCA_006408695.1 Aepyceros melampus
CCAAGCTGTAATCAAGATTGCCGGGAAAAATATCAATAACCTCAGATATGCAGATGACACCACCCTCATGGCAGAAAGTGAAGAGGAGCTAAAAAGCCTCTTGATGAAGGTGAAAGAGGAGAGTGAAAAAGTTGGCTTAAAGCTCAACATTCAGAAAACGAAGATCATGGCATCTGGCCCCATCACTTCATGGGAAATAGATGGGGAAACAGAAACAGTGTCAGACTATTTTGGGGGGCTCCAAAATCACTGCAGATGGTGACTGCAGCCATGAAATCAAAAGACGCTTACTCCTTGGAAGAAAAGTTATGACCAACCTAGAGAGTATATTCAAAAGCAGAGACATTACTTTGCCGACTAAGGTCCGTCTAGTCAAGGCTATGGTTTTTCCATAGCTACCAGGCTCCTCCGTTCGTGGGATTCTCCAGGAAAGAATAGTGGATTGTCATTTCCTTCTCTAGGAGATCTTCCCAACTCAGGGATTGAACCTGGGTCTCCCACATTGCAAGCAGACACTTTACCATTTGAGCCACCATTGTCATACATAGGAAGCACTAAAATTATTAACTTGAGATGTCCGTTCTGTAAGATTAGAAATAATCTTTGGATGTTTCACTGCATGTTTTTATATATTCTATATATCCTGACTCTTTCCTTCCCTCTCCAAACAAAGTCCTCAGAGCTGAGAGGTGGTCTCCCAGGCTATAGTCTTCAGTAATTTGCCCAAATAAAACTTAACTCTCAAATTTTAGGTTGTGTGTTTTTCTTTCAGTTGAAAGTACTATAGATGTATATAGATGTTAACATTGGGAAAAGGAAGGAAAGATGGACAGCAGTTACCTATATATTTTTTGTAACTTACTGTGAATTTATAATTAAAATTATAAAATTAAAAATTATTAAAAAAGAAAATATGCAAGAATTTCTTTAATTGGAAAGGTTTAATAAAAGTATTATAGCCAACACCTCTTTGAAAATAGTTATTGGAATTTATGGCCTTATTTCCACTCTTTGGTGGTAGGTGGTTGAGTCAGTAAGTCATGTCTGACTCTTGCAAACCCATGAACTGTACCCTGCCTGGCTCCTCTTTCCTTGGGATTTCCCAGGCAACAATACTGCAGTGGGTAGCCTTTCCCTTCTCCAGGGAATCTTCTCAACCGAGGGATTGAACCCACATCTGCTGCATTGCAGCCAGATTCTTTACAGACTGAGGTACAAGGGAAACTCTATTTGATTGAAGTGCTTGCTAATTTATTTTGTCTGTTTATAGACTACATGCAAGACCATTTGGACATTCATAATTATAAAATACAGAGAGAAAATTAGTTTTGCTAACAAATATTCTGTTATCGTTCCTTTTAAAATATATTTTCTTCAAACCAGGCAACAATACTGCAGTGGGTAGCCTTTCCCTTCTCCAGGGAATCTTCTCAACCGAGGGATTGAACCCACATCTGCTGCATTGCAGCCAGATTCTTTACAGACTGAGGTACAAGGGAAACTCTATTTGATTGAAGTGCTTGCTAATTTATTTTGTCTGTTTATAGACTACATGCAAGACCATTTGGACATTCATAATTATAAAATACAGAGAGAAAATTAGTTTTGCTAACAAATATTCTGTTATCGTTCCTTTTAAAATATATTTTCTTCAATAAGTATATCAACATATTTTATGATTGTTCCCTTTCTCAGTTCATTTCTTCTTTCTAACAGTATATAAATGGATTCATTTGAATCTCAATGGAGAAGAGGCACAGACTATAAAAACACCTGAATAATGAGCATATAGTTTTTTAAAACCATAGAAGATGCATAATAAAGTCAAGATTCAGATAAAATACATAGATGCTTGTAAGTAAAACTTCAGAGTAAATGTACAACTGCAAGTGGTCCGAATACAGATTTGGTTAACATCTAGTATGTATATAAGAAAATCAAAACAACAACAAAAAAGAGTGGGGGGAGAAGTTCATTCTGAACTCATACTTTTGTGTGGAGGCACTAAACATTCGTGGACAAAGCAATACTCAGGAAAAGAAAATGTGCTCTGCTGCTGCTAAGTCACTTCAGTCATGTCCGACTCTGTGCGACCCCATAGATGGCAGCCCACCAGGCTCCCCTGTCCCTGGGATTCTCCAGGCAAGAACACTGGAGTGGGTTGCCATTTCCTTCTCCAATGCATGAAAATGAAAAGTGAAAGTGAAGTCGCTCAGTTGTATCCGACTCTTAGCGACCACATGGACTGCAGCCTACCAGGCTCCTCTATCTCAGTGTTGTTCAATTAAAGATAAATTTTTTCCAATACACACGATCTCAAGTATTGAGCATTCATGAAAAAATTATTAGAGTGTTACAGAAACCAGTACTCGAGAAACCAAGCACCACATTCAGAGAGTTGGAGAACCATATTTATTATGCTGGTGGGCCCAGAGGAGTTAACACTCCAAGCTCTGAGCTATGAACAAAGGGATTACAGAATTTTTATAGACAGACTGTAGTGGGCAACACTAGCTGTTAATAGGCTGATTTAAACTAAGGGCTTTCGTGTGCACAGGAACAGTGGTCAACATGGAGAGGGGGGTGCCTGGCCTGGAGAGGCATGATTAAGCAGGTTTGCAGGGGCTGGGCAATTGCAAACAGCAGGACAAGGGTGAGTGAAATAAACTCCAGTTTCTAGTATTGCAAGTCCCCATTTTCTAAGACTACGTGACCTACATGATCTAGATTTTGCAAGGGGTAAGCTAAACTACAGAGGCAGAATGAGAAAGAGATTATGTAAAATTTTTACTATTCAGTGATGTTACAAACAGCAGTAGCAGTTTCAATGAGCAGCAGATCTATTTAAACCCCAGCAGATTTGCTTAAACCTGACGAATTTATGGTAATAAAACACAATGGAAATATGGAAATAAGATAATCTTTTAAAGTAGACTGACAAAATTAAAACAATGTGATACCATTACACACTCATTGGAATGGTCAAACACAAAAATGTGACAATACCAATTACTGGCAAAACGAGGAACAACAGGAACTCTCATTCTTTGTTCCTGGGTGGCAATACAAAATGGTACAGTCAATTCAGAAGTAATTTCTTACATAGCTAAACACAGTCATATCATATGATCTAGCAATTATGCTCCTAGACAGTTAACCCAATGACTTGAAGCTAATGCCCACGCAAAAACATGCACATAAATTTTATAACAGCTTAATTCACTCTCTCTCTCTCTCACACACACACACACACACACACAGAGGAAACAATCAATGTGTCCTTTAACAGATGAATGAATAAACAAACCTATGTTACATCAACAGAATACAATTCAAGAATAAATGTGACCTATCAAATCACAAAAAGAAATGAATGAAACCTGAATGAATGCTATTAGGTAAAATAAGGTGGTCTGGAAAAAGTTATACACTGCATGATGCCAATTACACGACATTCTGAAAAATGTAAAACCGTAGAGAAAATAAAAAATATCAGAGACTTTTTTCTCTCACTTCAGAATACTTTTATTAGTTTGGATACAGTTTGTTAACACTCAATTACACCTCTTCTACTTCGACACACAAATCCACTCAATTGGGGTCTTCCTCACCCCATACCTCATATGCTGCTGCTGCTGCTGTGTCATGTCAGTCGTGTCCGACTCTGTGCGACCCCATAGACAGCAGCCCACCAGTTTCCCCCGTCCCTGGGATTCTCCAGGTAAGAACACTGGAGTGGGTTGCCATTCAGTCATGGCCGACTCTTAGCGACCCAATGGACTGCAGCCTACCAGACTCCTCCATCCATGGGATTTCCCAGGCAAGAGTACTGGAGTCGGTCACAGTGCCTTCTCTGATACTTCATATATTGTTATGTTATTGTGTGCGTCTGCAGGAACCTTCGGTTACAACAGGTTGCAGCGGTGAGTTTCAGATTCCACACCCTGGATACAAAGTTCACAAGGTCCTTCTCGAGCTGGGTTAAGGTACTGAACATACAGTTTTTGTCAGGGGAAGCCTCTTTTTCTTTCTCTTAGAGCCTAATAGACAGCCCCGACAAGCACAAAGAGTGCGGCCTTTAGTCACTGTTTCCTAGAAACTTCAGAATCACCAACAACACAAGAAGGAGGAGAATAAGCCAGTGTGACTTGCTCCCAAGGCAGCCTGGGGCATGCTCTGGTTGATTCCGCAAAATTCGAAAGTGCCTTCCACAGGGTACCTTTCCCGGGAGATCTATGGCTTCATCTCTCAGAACATAAAACACATAGGAACTCAAAAAGGAGACACACATAGGTTAGAAAATGAACCATATTATAGACCGACCGCATAGTGAGCTGAGAGGAAGTGACTCCTGGTGTGCTGGTCTCCCTGGCACTTGGAGACTGAGGCCCAGGCGGGCTGGACCTTTGATGACATCACAGAGGGCACCTCAGCTAGCCTCCATCTGGTCACTGTGATGACTTCAGAGCAGAGGATAAGGAGGCCTGCAGGGGTCAACTGGGAGTAGGGTTTAAAGGGAAATGCTGACATTTCCAGCAGGCATTCAAAAAAGAGGTGGAATGTGACAAAATGCCATCTCCTTGTCAGTGTATTCTTTCTGAACCTGGTGCTCTACTGGGAGGGTGAGTCCATCTTTTATTTTTATTTTTCCATTTGTTGAATCCAGACACTGTGGTGAGCAGAACAGACCCAGTAGCATGTGTCCCTGTGGAGCAGAGTACCAAGAGAGCAAGAAAGATATTAAACCAAAGGCCACAAACTAGGAGCCACTGATGTGTTGTATGTGGTTACGCTGTTCCTAAAAATGACTGTGGTCAGTCACTAGGTCCTGTCTGACTCTTTGGCACCATGAACTGTAGCCCACCAGTTTCCTCTGTCCATGGCATTTCCCAGGTAGGAATACTGGAATGGGTTGCCTTTCCTTCTCTAGGCATAAAGGATTTTTTTAGGGCAGTGAAACTATTCTGTATAATGTTATGGTAAATACATGATACTACACATTTGTCAAAACTCATAGAACCTTACAGCACAAAAAAATGAATCGATGTATGCATATTAAAAAAAACATTTTGACATCAAGAATGGAATGCAGAATTTGACTAAACAATATAATTATATTACAAATGTATAAAACCATCTGACTAAGATCCCCTGACTTAAGTAACTTGGAAAAGGAATGGAGTTTGCAAGACTAAAAGCAAAAAAGAACTGTAATCTAGGTGATAGTGTTCTTTCTCGGAAGGGTACAGGTCAACAATCCTGATATTGTTATACATGTCTACCTGGATTGAACAATTAAAGAGATGGCACATGAGTATACATACAAATGTTTCTATGTTCTATTAGTTGAAAGGGTCTAAAACAAATGATACTCTCAAAATCTGAAAGAACAATGATGTAAATCTTCGATGTAAATCCATAAATCTTTGATTAGAAGAGCTTGTTATGCATGTTCTGAACCAGGGAATGGAAATACTAAGTCCCGAAGACCCACTCAGCCTCCAAGGATGGAGTTGCCTACAATTTCCCTGTCTATCCTTGACCTCTCCCCTCTGCATTTCTCTTTCCTCCCCCAAATCCCTCAATACATGGAGAACAACTTTAGAAAGCTCTGACTTGAGAGAAATGTGCCAAACATATTATATCAATTCATGGGTTCAAGATGGGTTGTTTTTATATTTTGTAGCCTACTCTTCATTTCTTAATTTTTAATTTTGTAAGTATAATTTGGCTACATAACATGGTATGCAGGATCTTAGTTCCCTAACCAGGGATCAAACTCATGCCCCCAGCAGTAGAAGCACAGAACGTTTACCACTAGACCACCAGGCAAGTCCTACCGTGGGGGTTTTAATGTTTCACAAGTTAACTCCATTTGAAGCAGTCATACAAAAATACTAGGAGAGGCAGAAAAACTTAAAGAACTCAATCCTGTAAAACAGTCTTTAGTCATCCATTCAGCAAAAAGTAACTGAGAACAAGTTATATGGAAGGCATTGAATACTTGCTTCTTTAGACTATAAGATTATCAATAAGATGTCCTTTCAATCAATTGAACTATTATATAGTAGTTTAGGTGAGGCATTGTGAGAGGGATTATTGATTTTCTCCAAATATAGATTATGTCCATCAAATTTAATACTATAATACCAATTTTTAGTAAGCATCTCATCCTCCAGAATAAAAACTGCATTTCTGAGCCTCTATTTGAGGTATCTGAGGTATCTATTTGAGGTAGATATTCTCCTGTTAATTAGTTTCAGGAAGTGACAGATACCAAGTGTTCTAAGAGCCATATTTGGGAAAGAATCCACCTGCCAGTGCAAGATGTATTCCTATGGCACTTATCTGTTATAGCACCTTCTACACTCAATTATCATCATCCTCTTAAATGTTCTTAGCCTCAGTTTCTCATCTGGGCAATAGAGAATAATAACAGTTTCTGCATTATAGGATAGCTGTAAGAAGTAAAGGAGACAAGGCATGGAAAGCACTTAGTAAGCACTGAATAAATAGTAGCTGCCATTAGGTGGCGCAGTGGTAAAGAATCCGACTGCCAATGCTGGAGACTCAAAGGACATCGGCTAGATCTCTGGGTCCAGAAGACCTCCTGGAATAGGAAATGGCAACCTACTCCAGTATTCTTGCCTGGAAAATTCCATGGACAGAGGAGCCAGTGGGCTACAGTCTATTGGGGTTGCAAAGAGTTGGACATGACTGAACACAGCACAGAGAACAAATA
The DNA here is from genome assembly GCA_006408695.1 of Aepyceros melampus. NCBI lineage: Eukaryota > Metazoa > Chordata > Mammalia > Artiodactyla > Bovidae > Aepyceros > Aepyceros melampus. Next base: position 6,743 of record SJXQ01004560.1, read on the forward strand.
GAGGGAACATGTCTTCTCTTTATTTCTTCTTCATCCTGCTTGCTGGAATGTAGACACGATAGCTAGAACTGAACCAGTTATCCTAAACAATACAGTGGGAGACATAGACTAAGGGTGATTGGAGAGTAATATAGGATGATGTCACTTTTCTGATGCAGTGGAATCACATAATAAACCTGGACTATCTTTCTTTTACCTACGTTCATACAGTGAGAAATAGGATCAAATGTTTAAGCCGCTAATTTTGAGTTTTCTGTCCTGCACTTGCAACCTCAATCCTAACTGAAACAGATATATAAAAGAACAAATGTGCAAATGTAAGCTCATTAATGAAAGAATAAACTTCCATAGGTGCTCAAAAAGGAAAGATGGTAGGTATTATGGACTACTCCTTTTCCCAGGTATCAAAAATTTCCCAAATGTTCTGAAAGTTTTGAGCTCATAGTAAAAAATAATAAAACACACAAAGAAACAAGGCACCATGAGTGAACAAATAAAGAAATAGATTCAGAAATGACTTAAATATTAATATCAGAAACATGTCTGTCTAAAATATTTAAAGAAATGAATCAAAGAATTAAAATGTATCAGAATAAGTGATGATAAAAACCAACAGATATAAAACTATTCAACTAAAGTTTCTTAGGAATAAAGGTATAAGAAATTTAAAACTATGTACAGAATCCTAGCTCCATTAATGGCATAGCACTTTAGTTATAACAACATTATAGAATACAAAAATTACAAAATATGGAGCAAGAGTAAAAACAATTTTATACAACTATTTGAATACAGTGGGAAGCAACAGAAAGGCAGAAACTGGGCTTCCCTGGTCATTCAGTGGTAAAGAATCTACCTACTAATGCAGGAGACATGAGTAGGATCCCTGGTCTGGGAAGATGCCACATGCCATGGAGCAACTACACCTGTGCACCACAACTATTGAGCCTGTATTCTAGAGCCCAGGAGCTGCAACTACTAAAGCCGGCATGCCCTAGAGCCCATGCCCTGCAACAAGAGAAGCCACCACAATGAAAAGTCCCCACACCACAAATAGAGAGTAGGCTTCACCACGACTAGAGAAAAGCCCACACAGCAATGAAGACCCAGCACAGCCAGAAGTAAACTAATAAAACATTTTTTAAAAACCAGGCAAAAAATGAACAGAATGCAACTACTGAAAGACAGAAACTGCACATACTGTTGTTTGGGTCTTTGTACCTTTTTGTCTAAGGGCACTTCCATGTGGGCCTTAGGAATCATTACTAGGAAAAAAAGCTAGTGGAGTGGGTGGAATTCCAGCTGAGCTATTTCAAATCCTAAAAGATGATGCAGTTAAAGTGCTGCACTCAATATGCCAGCAAATTTGGAAAACTCAGCAGTGGCCACAGGACTGGAAAAGGTCAGTTTTCATTCCAATCCCAAAGAAAGGCAATGCCAAAGAGCTTTCAAACTACTGTACAATTGCACTCACTTCACATACTAGCAAAGGTAACATTCAAAAGTCCTTCAAGCTAAGCTTTAGAACCATGTGAACCGAGAATTTCCAGATGTACAAGGTAGATTTAGAAAAGGCAGAGGCACCAGTGATCAAATTGTCAACATATGGTGGATCATAGAAAAAGCAAGTGAATTCCAGAAAAACATCTATTTCTGCTTCATTGACTCTGCTAAAGTCTTTGACTTGTGGATCATAACAAACTGGAAAATTCTTAAAAAAACTGTAAATACTAGACCACCTTACCTGCCTCCTGAGAAGCCTGTATGTGGGTCAAGAATTAACAGTTAGAACCACACATAGAACAATGGACTGGTTCCACATTGGGAAAGGAGTGTGACAGGGCTGTATATTGTCACACTATTTATTTAACTTATATGCTGAGTACATCATGCAAAATGCCAGGCTGGATGAGTCAGAAGCTGGAATGAAGATTGCCAAGATAAATGTCGACAACATCAGATATGCAGATGATAGTACTCTAATAGCAGACAATGAAGAAGAACTAAAGAGCCTCTAGATGAAGATGAAAGAGAAGAATGAAAAAGCTTGCTTGAAACTCCACATTCAAAAAACTAAGATCATGGCACACTTCCTCATCATTTTGTGGCAAAGCTATGACAAACCTAGACAGCATATTAAAAAGGAAAGACACTACATTGCCAACAGAGGTTTGTATAGTTAAAACTATGGTTTTTCCAGTAATCATGCACAGATGTGAGATTTGGACCTAAAGAAAGCTAAACACCGAAGAACTGATGCTTTTGAACTGTGGTGCTAGAGAAGACTCTTGAGAGTCCCTTGGACTGCAAGGAGAATCAACCAGTCCATCCTAAAGGAAATCAGCCCTAAATATTCATTGGAAGGACTGATTTTGAAGCCGAAGCTCCAATACTTTGGCCACCTGATGCAAAGGGATAGCTCATTGGAAACAATCCTGATGCTGGGGAAGATTGAAGGCATAAGGATGAGATGGTAAGGTAGCACCACCAACTCAGTGGATATGAATTTGAGCAATCTCCAAAAGATAGTCGAGGATGGAGGAGCCTGGCTTGCTGCAGTCCATGGGGTCACAGAGTGTTGGACACGACTTAGTGACTGAACAAGAACAACACTTCCTGACCCATGTGGCTTGTTGTAGCAGAAAACCTTACTCTTACTGTCTTAAGATGTTAGATGAGGAGCTTCATGATAGCAAAATAGCTGGAAAATTAAGGTGATAAATTATGGGAAGAAGAAAATACAGAGGGCTGAGTCCTCACATCAGTGTATGTGTGTTAGTGTATGTGTGCTAATTCACTTCAGTCGTATCTGACTCTTTTGTGACCCTATGGACTATAGCCTGCTAAGCTCCTCTGTCTGTGGTATTCTCCAGACAAGAATATTGGAATGGGTTGCCATGACCTTCTCCAGGGGATCTTCCCGACCCAGGGTTCAAACCCATGTGTCCTAAGCCACCTGTGTTGGCTGGTAGGTTCTTTACCACTAGTGCCACCTGGGAAGCCCCATCAGTGCATGAAACCTGCCCCAAACTTGGATAAACACAAAAGGATACTTACAGACAGGAGGCCCCAAGGACAAACTAAATGATGATTTTATCTGGTATCTATCAGAGATGAGACAGGTTTAGAAGTCTGAATCCAGTCACAACAATGGTTTGTGAAACAAAACCAGCCCTCTTCCAAGGAACAGAGCTGAGTCCATGGGTTTTACAATTTATCACCTACTATGTCTTCCATAGCTTAAAATTATAAGATATACAACAAAGGAGAAAAATGTAAAACACAAAAACAGTAAATAAATAAAGCCATCCACAACATGATAAGAATGACTAAAATATATTTTTAAAAAACACTGACGTTACAAAGTATCGACAAGGATGTGAAGCAACTGGAATTTTTGTTCATTGTTGTGAAAAATGCAAAATATTACAGCTACTTTGGGAGTTTGGCAATCCCTTATAAGATCAAATATTTACCTATCACGTTCGTCAGCAGTTTCATTTATAAGTATTATGCAACAGATATGAAAGCGTAAGATCAAACAAACCTGCATAAGAAATGTTTTAGTTTCTTTATTTACAGTTCAAACATCAGGGCATTACCCAAATGTCCATTAACCTCTTAATGAACAGAAAAAATGTGGTATATCTGTATAATTTAAACCAATCAGAAAGGTTCCATGAAACAGCAAGAATCTCAAATGCAATGTGCTAAGTGAAAGAAATTCTCCAGGCAAAAATACTGGAGTGGAGTACCTCCCCTTCTCCAGAGGATCATTATTCCCTTCTTCAGAGGATCTTCCCAACTCAGGGATTGAACCAAGATCTCCCACATTGCAGGCTGATTCTTTACTGCCTAAGCCAACAAGGAAGCTCAAGTGAAAGGTGCCAGACTGTAAAGCTATATACTGTATGGTTACATTTATATGTCACTCTGGAAAAATCAAAACTATCAAGGAAGGATAGAGAGCAATACTTGTCAGAGGTTGAGAGTGGGGAAAGGTGATTGAAAAATAAGAGGAAATGTTCTAGTGTGATAACCAACTTCTATATTTTTATTTTGGTAATGATTACATGGATGTATCCAGTACTCCTGCCTGGAAAATCCCATGGATGGAGGAGCCTGGAAGGCTGCAGTCCATGGGGTCGCTGAGGGTCGGACACGACTCAGCGACTTCACTTTCACTTTTCACTTTCATGCATTGGAGAAGGAAATGGCAACCCACTCCAGTGTTCTTGCCTGGAGAATGCCAGGGACAGGGGAGCCTGTGGGCTGCCGTCTATGGGGTCACACAGAGTCGGACACGACTGAAGTGACTTAGCAGCAGCAGCAGCAGGCATTGTTAAAAATCGGAGGAACTGTATCACTAAAAAGGGTGAATTTTAACATATGGAAATTTTTTTTAAACAATTAAACTTTTATTATACCAAGACCAGGTTTAGTCCAGCCATGCTATGAAATTTCAACATGAAGTTTCAATATGAGGTAGTCTATTAGTATAAATCATCACATATGACTTTGATAAAAGCCTAAAAAGTAATTTATACCATTGAAAATTCAAACTCTACCCAAAAAAATAAAAAGATTTAAAGGATAAATCAGAGATAATTTCTCAAAATCATTAACTAAATTAAAAATAAAAAAAATAATAAATCTTTAGCACAAAACTTAACAAAACCTATGTGGAAGAAACTACAAAATTCAGAGTTGCATAAAATGAGACAGAATTAATGGAAAGGCATCATTTTTCCTGAAGAATAGTATTATAACATAACTATGAAACTTTTCCAAAGTTAATATACTAATGAAAAGAATTTTTTCCTTAACTTTTCAAAATAATTATAAATGTTTCAAGAGAGGATAACATTTGTAAGACCTCTCAAAGGTTTTAAAAAGTACTGAGTGGATATTTGCACTATGGGATATTAAAAGTATGCAAAAAATATAATTGATTAAATAGTCTATAGCAGAGCCTATGGTATGTGACTTAAAGAGGAAAAATTCATGAAAACAGAAGTTTATAAACCTATCAAATTTCATTCAATAGTATCATTTTAATCAGTGGAGAAAAATATTTTTAAAAATTTGTAAAAATACTATTATGCTTTGTGCTTCATATCAAGTCATAAATATTAATTTCAAACAAAAATATGAATGAAAGAGAAAAATCAAATATTAAAAGCTATGCTAACATTAAAAATTATATATGAAATATCATAAACTCAAACTAAAATATTAGGAGAGATAATTTATGTATTATAGACTTAAAGTTACTGTTTTTCATAGTAAATATATATGAAACATATTAAGTATTAGAACATTGCTCATCTTATCCCACATCTAAGCTCCTTCAAAATAAACTATGGACATAGAAGGCAATTTCTGGCAAAAAAAGAGAAAAAGGTTGAAAGGAAAGGTAAAATAGAAAGATAAATAGCCAATGAATATAAAATAAATTTTTAACCAAGAGAATGAATGAATTTTCAATATATTAATTATCATTGTTGTTAATTCTTTAAATTTGGGAACATTAAATTAAAAAATAATAATGCATTTGCTCTGTAATAGGCATGTTCTTATACTGCTGGCAAGAATGCAAATTTGTCCAAACTTAAAAAAGAATTTGGCAAAGTAAATATTTAAATCATCAAAATGAACATTTTTAACTTTATTCCAGTTATTCCATTACTGAGAATTAATATTAAGTATCATAAACATGTAGACATTCCCTGCAACACTATTTGTGACATGAAATATAATAATTTAAAATTACCATGCTCAGTAACATTTGATAATATTAAAATTCTCAATTTATATTTTTGAGGAAAATAAGTTACAAAGAGTATGTCAAGTTTGCTGTTAAACTCATTTGGAAAGTTTCTGCTATCAGTCTATTACAAACACATTAACAATACACCACCCTTATGGCAGAAAGTGAAGAGGAACTAAAGAGACTCTTGATGAAAGTGAAAGAGGAGAGTGAAAAAGCTGGCCTCAAACTCAACATTCAAAAAACAAAGATCATGGCATATGGTCCCATCACTTCATGGGAATTAGATGGAAAAGCAATGGAACTGTTTCTTGGGCTCCAAAATCACTGCAGATGCTGACTGTAGCCATGAAATTAAAAGATGCATACTACTTGGAAGAGAAGCTTGACCAACCTAGATAGCATATTAAAAAGCAGAAACATTACTTTGCCAACAAAGGTCCCTCTAGTCAAAGCTGTGGTTTTTCCAGTAGTCATGTATGGATGTGAGAGTTGGATCATAAAGAAGGCTAAATGCTGATGAATTGATGCTTTTGAAGTGTGGTGTTGGAGAAGACTCTTGAGAGTACCTTGGATGTAAGGAGATCAAACCAGACCATCCTAAAAGAAATCATTCCTGAGTATACATTGGAAGGACAGATGCTGGAGCTGAAGCTCCTATACTCTGGCCACCTGATGCAAAGAGCCGACTCATTAGAAAAGACCCTGATGCTGGGAAAGATTGAGGCAGAAAGAGAAGGGGCTCACAGAGGATGAGATGGTTGGATGGCATCACTGACTCGATGAACATGAGTTTGAGGAAGCTCCAGGAAATGGTGAAGGACAGGGAAGCCTGGTGTGCTCTAGTCCATGGGGTCACAAAGAGTCAGACATGAGTGAGCAACTGAACAACAGGATTAACTGTAGTTATCTCTATGTGACAGGATTAAGGGTGTTTGAGCTTTGTAGAGAAAGTAGACTATAGCTGGAAATCAGTAAAATATAAATAAAATGATTACAAAGCATTTAGAAGAGCTTCAGTTAAATGTAGTAAGTGGTAGATTTTACCACGCAGTTTGTTAATTCTTTAATAGCTCTTAGCATTAGAACAGAAGGTAGAAGTCAGGTACTCAGGTTTACAGATTGGCATTATGGTAATCGTGAGAAGTCCAAAATCTGGTCAATTCTAGGAACCAGGCAAAGATGTCAGTTAAAAGGCTGACTTGCTTTTACAAGCCTGATAAAGAAGTAAATGATATCAGAGAGTGTTCTGATAGATATGGAAAATACCATGTGATCAAGGGATAAATGATTATAATGAGGGTGTAAGGAGGAATAAGACCAGGGATAGGGGAAGTGACATGAATAATATTAACATTACCTTAAGTTTGAAAGTGGTTTCTTTTTAATTTTTGCTTTAAATGTTTAAATTATTATCTTGAAATAGTTTGAGACTTTAACAAACATTGAAAAAAATAATAAAAAAATAAGTCCTGTGTACCCTTATCCAGATTTTGTAAATGCTAACATCTTTTGCAGTCAAAGTACAATGATTCAAGTCAAAAAACCAGTAATGAACACAATTCTATGATCTAAGCTGAAGATATTACTCCAGTATCACCAATTGTCCTCCTAATGTCTCCTTTCTTGATCAAGATCCATACCAGGATCATGCATTGCCTTAAATCAGGGGCTTGGGGATCTAATACCTGATGACTGAGGTGAGGCTGATGTAATAGTAATAGAAACAAAGTGCACAATAAATGTAATGTGCCTGAATCATCCTGAAACAATCCCCCATCACCCCTGGTCCGTGGAAAACTGTCTTTCACAAAACCAGTCCCTGGTGCCAAAAAGGCTGAGGACTGCTGTCTTAAATGATAACGCTGTATAAATGCCAGTGGATGACTAAGGTATAAAGGTGGTAAAATCAGGTTAGAGAGGATCACAAAAGTTCAGAATACCATTCATTCATGCATTCCTTCATTTATTCATTCTGTATGTTCCTTTTGAGCCCTTCAGTATGTGTCAGGCACATAATTATGTACTGGATGTTAGTATAGTAGAGGAAATATGTCATAGTTTCTGTCCTCAAAAGCTCTGAATCTCAGATACAAGTTACTTTTATGATTCTAGCCAAAATAGGAACAAACAACTCAAAGACACTTCCAGTTTTATAATTTACCATGGAATACATTCAATTGTTATTCATCATGCCAAGACTGTCCTGCCAAATTGTATGTTTTACACTTCCCTTGGCACATTGTTGGAATTTAATAAAAATTAGTAAATGATAATGAGCAGTATCAACTTCTAAAGATCAAGATCACATGTTCACTACCATCCTCAAGTATAAAGAAACATGAAACAATTTCATTCTTTGCATGTGACTTCATATAGAGAAAATTTAATGTTGTGTATCATCATGAGTTCTCATGCTAATAGTTAACCTACTATTGTACTTCCAAATAAATGTCTGCATTCCATATTAAATAATAGTAAATGGAATGATGAAATGCTTCATTCCTAAAAGGAAATGAATTACTGATGGTATTCTATGGCTCCCCACAGCCTACAGAATAAAACACTTTGCTTAGTTCAACATTCAAGCCTAATTATGACCTTCCAATTTCTATTCTTCATGAGAACATTTTTCCATTTCAAACACTGATGTACAAATACCCTGTATGGTATCTCTCCGATTTGTAGTTTTCATTCCAAATTCAAAAACATCTTCCCTTCTAATCATGTAAGTGTACCCATCTTTTGTTTCTATCATGTAGTAACAGCTAAATACACATTTCATGACTAATTTTCTAGAATATTCTCTTAAATTTTAAAGTAAAGAAAACTTCTAACATTGCTCTAAGAATACTGCCTGTTACTTATCAACAATAAGGTGGCAGTTATCCAACAATATGAATGATAAAGACCTTGGGGATCTTTTCAAGTACTCATTCATAAGCAATTCTGGTCACTTCTGCACAGTAAGCACTTTTTTAAAGAAACTCTGAGAATAAATAGGATATACAGATGGACCTCTATTACTGTGATTTCTATATCCATAGAATTAACTGCAGATCAAGAAGGGCTTCCCTGGTGGCTCAGTCAGTAAAGGTCTGCCTGCAATGTGGGAGAGCTGGGTTTGATCCCTGGGTCAGGAAGATCCCTTGGAGAAAGAAATGGCAACCCACTCCAGTCTTCATGGTGGGAGAATTCCATGGACAGAGGAGCCTGGTGGTCTACAGTTCATGGGTCACAAAGAGTCAGACACGGCTCAGTGACTAACACAACACAAAAATATTCAGAAAAAAGAACCTTAAATGAGTGGATATATGTATAATTGATTCACTGTGCTGTGCACCTGAAACTAATATTTTATTTTTTAATATAAATGTATTTATTTTAATTGGATACCTGAAACTAACATTTTAAATCAACTACACTCCAATAAAAATTTAAATAGCAAATTTTTTTTTAATGTTCAAAAAATTCCAGGAAGTTCCAAAAAGCAAAACTTGAATTTGTTGCATGCCAGCAAATAGATACTTACATTGCACTTACATTGTAGTTACAACTATTTATATAACATGTATACTACCTTAAGTGCTGCAAGTAATCTAGAAATGATTTAAAGTATATGGGAGGATGTGTGTAGGTCACATACAAATACTATCTCATTTAATATAGTTTGAGTATCTGCAGACTTTGGTATCTGTCAGAGGTCCTGGACCTAATCAGCTCACAGATATCGAGGGTAAACTGTAAATGTCTCTTATAATCCAGACTGCATTGTGCTCCTGGGAGTTCATTCTCCTGAGTACTATATATTATAAAATCAGAATTGATGTAGCTCTGAAATGTCAAATCTTGATAACAAATCTAAAAATGCACAATCATTATTACATAGGCAAATTCAAAGTAATACCCAAAGTAATGACTGTTACATATAAAGATTGGTTCTTTCAGGATTAGAGAAGAATAATGACGCTCAATTATACAGAGAAATTGGGAAAAAAATACTTTTTAAGTGAAAATAATCCTTCAAGAAGGTGACATAGTTTTCTTAAACAAGAAAGTTATGATTCCAGTCTACTTTCAAATATCAGCCAATCTGTATTTCCAAAGCCACTTTGAAAGCTTAGGGTGGAGCCTTACACTTACACAATACTACTGTATTGGTGATCAACACTAACACAGGGAAAGTAGTCTCTCACAGCCAGGACAACATCATCCTAGAAGGTGGTAACATGCTGTTATGAAATACTTGACAACACTGTAAGCCTACCGTAAAGCACATGAATATGCTATCTAACCCTCTCTACTCCAAGTACTCCAAATTTTCAGAGTCTTGCTATACTGTATAATACTGAAAAAAAAATCATTTCTATATTTCATACCTTCCTCCCTCCATAATCTTCTTTTCTGGAGTTTTCAACTGTGAGAGTTCAGGCAGATAGACAGACTAGTACAAATAAAACTCATGAGAACTTTCCCCTTAATATGTTCCCTCATTTCCTCATGAAAAGCACTGCAATGGAGGCTACCTTGTGCCTTCTCTGTGAATGGCAAATATGGAAATGGTTTCTCTATGAAAAATTTAGTAGTGGAGACTTGGTGTTTAAAAACAATAGATGCTACTAAATTATGCATCTGTGTCTTTAAAATCTGCATGCAATTTCAGTGTTCTAACATTCATATTCTTACCTGAAGGAATGAGAAGCAAAAGGGACAGACCAATGAAGAATGTCCAATCATTGCATTATAGATACTTTTGTTAATTGTGGCTCTGAACTATTTGGCATATACTTTTTCCAAAGTGGCATTTCAAGAACTGACTATATTCTGAACTTTCTCACACTGTCCACGTTAAAAGAGAAAAGCAGTAGCATAGATAATCAAATAAGTGCTTGACAGTAAAATCTGGTGGTGTTTCTTTCTTTGCCTCAACTTGAATGTAACTGAATCTGCTTCTTTCTGTAAGTTTACATTCCTTAATTCAATGTCATACCAACTTACATAGAGCTTCTCTATCCCATAGGAAAGGCAAGTAATTAGCAAAAGTCATGGAATGTGAAGTCAAGTGGGCCTCAAAAAGCATCACTATGAACAAAGCTAGTGGAGGTGACGGAATTCCAGTTGAGCTATTTCAAATCCTGAAGAGGATGCTGAAAAGTGCTGCACTCAATATGCCAGCAAATTTGGAAAACTCAGCAGTGGCCACAGGACTGGAAAAGGTCAGTTTTCATTTCAATCCCAAAGAAAGGCAATGCCAAAGAATGCTCAAACTACCGCACAATTGCACTCATCTCACATGCTAGTAAAGTAATGCTCAAAATTCTCCAAGCCAGACTTCAGCAATACATGAACCGTGAACTCCCTGATGTTCAAGCTGGTTTTTGAAAAGGCATAGGAGCCAGAGATCAAATTGCCAACATCTGCTGGATCATGGAAAAAGCAAGAGAGTGTCCAGAGGACTGTAAAAGGTTAGTTTTCATTCTAATCCCAAAGAAGGGCAATGCCAAAAAATGTTCAAAATATCATACAATTGCACTCATTTCACATGCTAACAAGGATATGCTCAAAGTCCTTCAAGCTAGGCTTTAGCAGGATGTGAATAGAGAACTTCCAGATGTACAAGGTGGGTTTAGAAAAGGCAGAGGAACCAGAGATCAAATTGCCAATATTTGATGAATCATACAGAAAGCAAAGGAATTCCAGAAAAAATATCTGCTTCTGTTTCACTGACTATGCTGAAGCCTTTGACTGCGTGGATCACAACATACTGTGGGAAATTATAAAAGAGATGGGAGTATCAGATCACCTTACCTGTCTCCAGAGAAACCTGTATAAAGATCAATAAGCAACAGCTATAACTGGACATAGAAAAACTGACTGCTTCAAAATTAGGAAAAGAATACAACAAGGCTATTTATTGTCACCTTGCTTATTTAACTTCTATGCAGAATACATCATACAAAATGCTTCTCTGGATGACTCACAAACTGGAATCAAGATTGCTGGGAGAAATATCAATAACCTCAGATATGCAGATGACTCCACCCTAATGGCAGAAATTGAAGAGGAACTAAAGAGCCTCTTGATGAAAGTGAATGAGGAGAGTGAAAAAGTTGGCTTAAAGCTCAACATTCAGAAAATGAAGATCATGGCATCCGGTCCCATCACTTAATGGGAAATAGACGGGGAAACAGTGGAAACAGTGTCAGACTTCATTTTTCTGGGCTCCAAAATCACGGCAGATGGTGACTGCAGCCATGAAATTAAAAGACACTTACTCCTTGGAAGAAAAGTTATGACCAACCTAGATAGCATATTCAAAAGCAGAGATATTACTTCGCCAAATAAGGTCCGTCTAGTCAAGGCTATGGTTTTTCCTGTGGTCATGTATGGATGTGAGAGCTGGACTGTGAAGAAGGCTGAGCGCCAAAGAATTGATGCTTTTGAACTGTGGTGTTGGATAAGACTCTGAGAGTCCCTTGGACTGCAAGAAGATCCAATCAGTCCATTCTGAAGGAGATCAACCCTGGGATTTCTTTGGAAGGAATGATGCTGAAGCTGAAGCTGAAGCTCCAGTACTCTGGCCACCTCATGTGAAGAGTTGACTCATTGGAAAAGACTCTGATGCTGGGAGGGATTGGGGGCAGGAGGAGAAGGGGAAAACCGAGGATGAGATGGCTGAATGGCATCACTGACTCCATGGGCGTGGATCTGGGTGAACTCTCGGAGTTGGTGATGGACAGGGAGGTCTGGTGTGTTGCAATTCATGGGGTCGCAAAGAGTCAGACACGATTGAGCGACTGAACTGAACTGAACTGAATTGAAAAGGTAAAGAAGGCTGCTCAATGACTGCCCTCTCCTTCTGCTCTCTATGTAGTGTGCAACTTGGTCCAACTACAAGTCTTTTTCTCACTCCAACATTGATTACAACTCCAATTCTGGCTTTTGCTTCCTACCAACTGCAACTAAGCTGCTTGCCCTGTAATAGCCAGGGTTTCTTGATTACCTTCAGAATATTTGAAAAACAACATGTTAAATCTAAACCAAAGTATCCAATAGAAGAATAAAAGGCCAATGGAGGAAACATTTTAAAAGAAATAATTCTGCACAGAAACTTCTTTGTAATCTATTCTGACTGTATCAAATGCAGTGCTGAAAAACAAACAAACAAACAAAGAAAAACACGATTTCAGTGCTAGACACACTCAGTTCCATTCAGTCGTTCAGTCATGTCTGAGTCTTTGAGACCCCATGAACTGCAGCACACCAGGCCTCTCTGTCCATCACCAATTCCCAGGGTCCCCCCAAACCCCTGTCCACTGAGTCAGTGATGCCATCCAATCATCTTATTCTCTGTTGTTCCCTTCTCCTCCCACCTTCAGTCTTTCCCAGCATCAGGCTCTTTTCCAATAAGTCTACTCTTCGCATCAGGTGGCCAAAGTATTGGAGTTTCAGCTTCAACATCAGTCCTTCCAATGAACACTCAGGACTCTCTCCTTTAGGATGGACTGGTTGGATTTCCTTGCTGTCCAAGGGACTCTCAAGAGTCTTCTCCAGCACCACAGTTCAAAAGCATCAATTCTTCAGTGCTCAGCTATCTTTATAGTTCAACTCTCACATCCATATATAAACACTAACTGATCAATAAATACTTTATGTGCATGGCATTACAATGACAAACACCTGATACAGGTCATCTAGCTTTTTGTAATCATGAGTATCCAAGGCACATAGTGACCTAGCTGAGTAAAATATTTGCAATTGGCTTTTCATCCACCATGAGCAAATGGCAATGTATACTACATTTCAAGATAATATCTCTAGACCAATTCCAGCCTGTGGTCACTGGAAATGTCAACCTTGGAGTTAATGAATCCAAAACAGAGCATTAGCCCACTGAAATATATAGGGATAGAACTTTAAGACTTCATTTGAATTCATAAAGGGGAAGAAAATCATCACTTCTTTGCTTCATACCCTGAAATATCCAATGGCAAACAGAAACGTCAATTTTCACTGACAGTCCTAATCTGGGTGTTGCACTACTTTCATGAAGAAAGACATTAGAGTAAGGTTTGATTTACTTTCTCTGGTGTTCATGATTATATTTAATATCTTCATGAAATCACAACAATGACTCCTCATACCATTTGTCTCCTTCCTGTCTTCAGAAACAAAAATTACTTTTCTCTGGGAGAAGAAGACCCATGGGTAAGAAATGACTCCTAATACTTAGAGCATCAGAGGGCAGATACACTAGTAATTCCCTTTCTTAGTCCTTAGCCCTTTTGCAATTAGAGTGGCTCTATGGAGATGGCTTAGTTTCATTGAGTTAGACAAGGCTGTGGTCCTAGTGTGATTAGATTGACTAGTTTTCTGTGAGTATGGTTTCAGTGTGTCTGCCCTCTAATTCCCTCTTGCAACACCTACTATCTTACTTGGGTTTCTCTTACCTTGGGCGTGGGGTATCTCTTCACGGCTGCTCCAGCAAAGCACAGCCGCTGCTCCTTACCTGGATGAAGGGTATCTCCTCACTGCCACCCTTCCTGACCTTCAAAGTAGGATGGCTTGTCTAACTCAATGAAACTAACCCATGTCTGTGGGGCAACCCAAGATGGGTGGGTCATGGTGGACAGGTCTGACAGAATGTGGTCCACTGGAGAAGGGAATGGCAAACCACTTCAATATTCTTCCCTTGAGAACCCCATGAACAGTATGAAAAGGCAAAATGGTAGGATACTGAAAGAGAAACTCCCCAGGTCAGTAGGTGCCCAATATGCTACTGGAGATCAATGGAGAAATAACTCCAGAAAGAATGAAGGGATGGAGCCAAAGCAAAAACAATACCCAGCTGTGGGTGTGACTGGTGATAGATGCAAGATCCAATGCTGTAAAGAGCAATACTGCATAGGAACCTGGAATGTCAGGTCCATGAATCAAGGCAAATTGGAAGTGGTCAAACAAGAGATGGCAAGGGTGAACGTCGACATTCTAGGAATCAGCAAACTAAAATGGACTGGAATGGGTGAATTTCACTCAGATGACCATTATATCTAGTACTGTGGGCAGGAATCCCTCAGAGGAAATGGAGTAGTCATCATGGTCAACAAAAGAGTCTGAAATGCAGTACTTGGATGCAATCTCAAAAACAACAGAATGATCTCTGTTTATTTCCAAGGCAAACCATTCAATATCACGGTAATTCAAGCCTATGCCCCAACCAGTAACACTGAAGAAGCTGAAGTTGAATGGTTCTATGAAGACCTACAAGACCTTTTAGAAATAACATCCAAAAAAGATGTACTTTTCAATATAGGGGACTAGAATGCAAAAGTAAGAAGTTGAGAAACACCTGGAGTAACAGGCAAATTTGGCCTTGGAATGCAGAATGAAGCAGGGCAAAGACTAATACAGTTTTGCCAAGAAAATGCACTGATCATAGCAAACACCCTCTTACAACAACACAAGAGAAGACTCTACACATGGACATCACCAGATGGTCAACACCGAAATCAGATTGATTATATTCTTTGCAGCCAAAGATGGAGAAGCTCTATACAGTCA
>SJXQ01004560.1:22144-46384 GCA_006408695.1 Aepyceros melampus
AGCATAAGATACTATTGAGAAAAGAAAGATAAAATGTAGTTAAAGCAGAGAGTTATGGATGGTCTAGGGGAAGTGTGAAGACCCACGGTATCTTTTAGGTCATGGAAAAGAGCAGTAAGGGATCTTTTGCAGAAAATCTCACTTGCCTCAGCATTTGACTTGTGAGCACTCCTAAGTGCTTCTAGGGAATGCTCAAAATGTTTAGAACGCTGAGAAAGACAGGATGTGTTCTGCTGTGAATGAGCATGTACCAGAGAAGATTCCATTGCCATTTTAAAGAGAGAGCAGATAAATTTAAAATGGGATGGTTTGATGTAAGCCTTATGCTGGATAATGAATAGTATGGCATGTGATCTCACAGCTCCTTGTGGCATATTTTTAAGTATGGTACTTGCAGATGACCTTTTACAGAGGTAAATTGCATATAAGGGGCTATAAGTGCCACATTTAATAATGCTTCAGAGACATTAGGAAGAAAGTAACAGTTATTATTTGGGGATAAGGTCCCACTATTAACTTTCAGGTGCTGCTGAGCAGCAAATCCAGCTTCAACAACAGATGTCTCCTTCTGAAGCTTTAAGAATGGATCCAGGCTGGCAGAACTATACTCAATAAGTTAAGGGTTGGGGAGTAGAAAAAATAAGAAAGGAAAGGAAAAATGCTTCAAGTACGAAAATCTAAATGGTTCACTCTGGAAAATAATATTGACCCATCATTTTATGGAGAAGAGGCAGTCTTTGAGCTGTAATGGTTTAAAATGGGATCTTAGTTTTTACCTGAGTTGTCCATTTCCAGTCTTCTCTATCATGCATTCTGAAGGTATTTTTTTCTGGGTACTTGTTGCTTGTGTATGTGTGCCTAGTTGCTTCAGTCATGTCTGACTTTTTGCAACCCCATGGACTGTAGGCCACCAGGCTGCTCTGTCCAAGGGATTCTCCAGGCAAGAATATTGGAGTGAATTGCCATGCCCTCCTCCAGGGGTTCTTCCCAACCTGGGGATCAAACTCATGTCTTCCTGCATCTCCTGCATTGTAGGTGGATTCTTTACCCACCTGGAAAGCACCTCTGCTGTTTAGTTTATCTTATATAGCTACTAAATTAAAATAACACTCTCATAATATATATTAGTAGTGAAAGACCCTTCAAATGGCTTTTTATCTACCTGCAGAAAGAAGTGGAAACTCCTTGATCTAATAATCAATACTATTTATATGTATAATGTGGATGTTCCAACATGACTCTTTCCTTCCCTGATTCCTTACTTTCAGGATATCTTGCTTACAGCAGATTGATGTTCTTTTTGCCTGTTAATATATTATGCTTATTCATAATTTCCTGCTTTTGTTGTGATATTCTACCCTTCCTCTTGAGTTACTATAGTTCAGAGATCAGAAAATTTTGTTAATGGGCAGATAATAAATATTTTTGGCTTTGTGGGCTGTATGCTCTCTGTTGAAATACTTAATTCAAGTTTGCTGTTGTTGAATAAAAGCAGCCACAGATGACATGCAACAAATGGGTATGAGGGGAGAGACCGAGAAGGTGACACAGATGGATGCTGAAATTTGCTCCTTTTATGGATGCACTGCAAGAAGCAATTCCTTCCAAAGGAAATCCAGAAATGACATGAATGTCTCCTGTGCATCTGGAGAATGAGAAAATATCCACATCAAGACAGGTAAGAAAGGCTGAGAACAACTCCATCCCATCCCAGCACTATATAATCAAGAGGGAACCACTAAATCCCAGCCTCTCCCTGGAGAGGGAGGGCTTTGGGCCACATATATTACTGTTCAGTATGACTCTTTGTGGCCCCATGGACTGCAGCTCACCAGGCTTCCCTGTCCTTCACCATCTCCTGGAGTTGGCTTCGCATCGGGTAGCCAAAATATTGGAGTTTCAGCTTCAGCATCAATGAATTTTCAGGGCTGATTTCCTTTAGGATGGACTGGTTGGATCTCCTTACACTCCAAGGGACTCACAAGAATCTTCTCTAATACCACAGTTCAAAAGCATCAATTCTTCAGTGCTCAGCTTTCTTTATAGTCCAACTCTCACATCCATACATGACTATTGGAAAAACTGTAACTTTAACTAGACTGGACCTTTGTTGGCAGAGTAATGTCCCTGGCTTTTAAATATGATGTCTAAGTTGGTCATAACTTTTCTTCCAAGGAGCAAATGGCTTTTCATTTCATGGCTGCAGTCACATCTGCAGTGATTTTGGAACCCCCCAAAATAAAGTCTGGCACTGTTTCCACTGTTTCCTAATCTTTTTGCCATGAAGTGATGGGACCGGATGCCATGATGTAAGTTTTCTGAATGTTGAGCTAAACCAAATTTTCCCTCTCCTCTTTCACTTTTATCAAGAGGCTCTTTAGTTCTCCTTTGCTTTCTTCCATAAGGGTGGTGTCATCTGTGTATCTGAGGTTACTGATACTTCTCCCAGCAATCTTGATTCCAGCTTGTGCTTCAAACCAGCGTTTCTCGTGATGTACTCTGCATATATGCTAAATAAGCAGGGCAACAATATACCGCCTTGACGTATTCCTTTCCCAATTTGGAACCAGTCTGTGGTTTCATGTCCAGTTCTAACTGGTGCTTCCTAACCTGCATACAGATTTCTCAAAAGGCAGATCAGGTGATCTGGTATTACCATCTCTTTCAGAATTTCCCACAGTTTGTTGTGATCCGTGCAGTGAAAGGCTTTGGCATAGTCAATAAAGCAGAAGTAGATGTTTTTCTGGAACTTTCTTGCTTTTTTGATAATCAACTGAATGTTGGCAATTTGATCTCTGGTTCCTCTGCCTTTTCTACATCCATCTTGAACATCTGGAAGTTCACAGTTCACATACTATTGAAACCTGGCTTGGAGAATTTTGAGCTTTACTTTGCTAGTGTGGGAGATGAGTGCAATTGTGCAGTGGTTTGAGCATTTTTTGGCATTGCTTTTCTTTGGGATTGGAATGAAAACTGACCTTTTCCAGTCCTGTGGCCATTGCTGAGTTTTCCATATTTGCTGACTTATTGATGGCGGCACTTTCACAGCATCATCTTTTAGGATTTGAAATAGCTCCACTGGAATTCTATCACCTCCACTAGCTTTGTTCATAGTGATGCTTCCTAAGGCCTAGTTGACTTCACATTCTGAAATGTCTGGCTCTAGGTGACTGATCACACCATCATGAATATCTAAGTCATGAAGATCTTTTTGTACAATTTTTCTGTGTATTCTTGCCACCTCTTCTTAATATCTTCTGCTTCTGTTAGGTCTATACGATTTCTATCCTGTATTGAGCCCATTTTTGCATGAAATGTTCTCTTGATATGTCTAATTTTCTTGAAGAGATCTCTAGTCTTTCCCAATCTACTGTTTTCCTCTATTTCTTTGCACTGATCATTGAGGAAGGCTTCCTCATCTCTCCTTGCTATTCTTTGGAACTCTGCATTCAAATGGGTATATCTTTCCCTTTCTCCTTTGCTTTTCACTTTTCTTCTTTTCAGAGCTATTTGTAAGCCCTCCTCAGACAATAATTTTGCATTTTTGCGTTTCTTTTTCACAGAGATGGTCTTGATTGCTGCTTCCTGTACAAAGTCACGAATCTCCATCCATAGTTCTTCAGGCACTCTGTCTATGAGATGTAATCCCTTGAATCCATTTATCTTTCACTGTATAATCGTAAGAGATTTAATTTAGGTCATACCTGAATGCTCTAGTGGTTTTCCTTACTTTCTTCAGTTTAAATCTGAATTTGGCAATAAGGAGTTCACGATATGAGCCACATTCAGCTCCCGGTCTTGTTTTTGCTGACTGTATAGAGCTTCTCCATCTTTGGCTGCAGTAAATATAATCAATCTGATTTCTGTATTGACCATCTGGTGATGTCCATATGTACAGTCTTCTCTTGTGTTGTTGGAAGAGGGCGTTTGCTATTACCAGTGCATTCTCTTGACAATACTCTATTAGTCTTTGCCCTGCTTCATTCTGTACTCCAAGGCCAAATTTGCCTGTTACTTCAGGTGTTTCTTGACTTCCTACTTGTGCATTCCAGTCCCCTATAATGAAAAGGACATCTTTGTTGGGTGTTAGTTCTAAAAGGTCTTGTAGGGCTTTACAGAACCATTCAACTTCAGCTTTTTCAGCATTACTGGTTGGGGCATAGACTTGGATTACCGTGTATTGAATGGTTTGCCTTGGAAATAAATGGAGATCATTCTGTTGTTTTTGCATCCAAGTACTGCTTTTCGAACTCTTTTGTTGACTATGATGGCTACTCCATTTCTTCTAAAGGATTCTGCCCACAGTAGTAGATATAATGATCATATGAGTTAAATTCACCCTTTCCAGTCCATTTTAGTCTGCTGATTCCTAAAATGTTGACGTTCACTCTTGTCATCTCCTGTTTGACTACTTCCAATTTGCCTTGATTCATGAACCTAACATTCCTCATTCCAATGCAATGTTGCTTTTTACAGCGTAGAACTTTACTTCCATCATCAGTTACGTCCACAGCTGGGTGTTGTTTTTGCTTTGGCTCCATCCCTTCATTCTTTCTGGAGTTATTTCTCCACTGATCTCCAGTAGCATATTGGGCACCTACCTACCTGGGGAGTTCCTCATTCAGTGTCCTAATTTTTGTCTTCTCATGCTGTTCGTGGGGTTTTCAAGGCAAGAATACTGAAGTGGTTTGCCATTCCCTTCTCCAGTGGACCACATGTTGTCAGAATTATCCACCATGATCCATCCATCTTGGGTGGCCCTATATATCATGACTCATAGTTTCATTGAATTAGAAAAGGCTGTGTTCTATGTGATCAGATTGGTTCAGTTCAGTTCTGTTCCGTCACTCAGTCGTGTCCACCTCTTTGTGATCCCATGGACTGCAGCACGCCAAGCCTCCCTGTCCATCACCAGCTCCTGGAGTTTGCTCAAACTCATGCCCATTAAGTCCATGATACCATCCAACCATCTCATCCTCTGTCATCCTTTCTCCTCCCACATTCAATCTTTCCCAGCATCAGGGTCTTTTCAAATGGCTCAGAGGGTAAAGTGTCTGCCTGCAGTGCGGGAGACCTGGGTTTGATCCCTGGGTTGGGAAGATCCTCTGGAGAAAGAAATGGCAACCCACTCCAGTACTCTTGCCTGGAAAATTCCATGGACTGAGGAGCCTGGTAGNAGATGATGTAAAACCCCTAAGACCTTTTTTAATGTAAAGCACCTGATTTTGATAAAGGTCAGGACTGCTGACCCCCACGTGACTCTGTATTCATCCCTATGTGTAAAAAAGGTATATAAGCAAACCTGAAAATAAAGAAAATGGGATCAGTTTCTGGAAAGGCTGATGCCCCCCGTGTCATTCTTTCTTTCCTCTTCTGGCTGAATTTCCATCTGGGGAATGGATACTCACCAAGCCTACTAATTATGCCTGGGCTTCTAAGAGAGGACCGGGGAGGCCTCAGTGCCTCCTCTCCTTTGGGAGAACGGAAAGACGCCTATGGCGTACGTAGGTGGTGATTGGTATTCCACATAAACCAAGTTATTCAGCCTTCTTTTCTCCATCTAAATTTTCCTACTATACTATTATTTCCTAATCTAATCTTATATTTCTCCATAAGTGTTTTTCTCTCCAACTCCATCTCCACCTTTGAATCATCCTGGATCCACCAGGGCTGAACCCCGGCAGAGAAGACTCTTGAGAGTCCCTTGGACTGCAAGGAGATCCAACAAGTCCATTCTGAAGGAGATCAACCCTGGGATTTCTTTGGAAGGAATGATGCTAAAACTGAAGCTCCAGTACTTTGGCCACCTTATGCGAAGAGTTGACTCATTGGAAAAGACCCTGATGCTGGGAGGGATTGGGGACAGGAGGAGAAGGGGACGACCGAGGATGAGATGGCTGGATGGCATCACGGACTTGATGGACATGAGTCTGAGTGAACTCCAGGAGATGGTGATGGACAGGGAGGCCTGGCGTGCTGCGATTCATAGGATCGCAAAGAGTCGGACACGACTGAGTGACTGAACTAACTAACATGGCACTTGTTAAAAATGGTAAGGCAGATTTTTATTGGTGAGGGGTGCTTCTATGATGGGGTTTTTACAGCAGAAGAGAGAGATTGAGATCAACTCCACAAGGGCAAGTAGGAATTGATAGAGAGTAGGGAGGGGAGTCAGTGGATGGAAAATTAATGAGAGGAACCTCTGAGGTAGGAGGATTTTGGTTCAACTGACAAGAAAAGATTTCTGCTGAAGGTTGACCAGTATGATAACATATTGAGGGTGGGGGACTGAGGAATTTGCTCTGTCAAGCTTGGGTGAATTTCATTAAACTGACTCAGCAGCATTTTTTCTAACATTGAAATAAATAGGCCAAGGACAAAGTTCAAAGGTGAGGCTTTGTCATAAAGAGGCCTCAGAGGAGCCTACTTAAACTTTGTTCAAAGGATACAGTCTTTGTCTGTAGCCAAGCCAAGAAAGACAACCTGCATTATACTCTGGGTCCAGAGAGCCTATGGCCCAGGAAGAAAGTTAAAATAGCTTCTGCATTTCTTTCTTAAAATCAACAATCTCTGGAACCTGCCAGGGAAGAATTAGGCAAGGATTAGAAAAACAGACATATGTAATCAGCACAGTTGTACACTATTTGACAAACCTAGTTCTAAAATAAATCCACAAAATTGTTCTTTATTTTTGTATACTTGTGGTTACCATAGTAGTTTTCTATCAACTGTATCTAGCTTCCCATACCTGTCTCTAATTTTATGAAGCCAAAATCATTCTTCTGAAAACATGAACTTAGTCCTGATTGCTCTTTCATGTATTTTCTTATTTAAGTGAACCTTGGGTCAAAGATGGAAGTCAGGTTTTTTTTTCTTGGAGAACCATTTAGGAAATACATTGCTGCTAAATTTCTGCAACAAAAAAAGGGAGTTGTCAGCTCTCTAAAATCACACTTTAAAGCTTATAAAATGCAAAACAACTGTGTATTTCCTCTACTCCCACCACCCTACCACCAACAGAATCTCAATGGAGATTACAAATGTAAATTTCACCAGTTGCTATCTCCCTTAGAGATTAATCCCCATCTGTAAAACTTGTTCAATGAATCTGTGAATTTAACTGGGGAATCACTCTGGGGAAATAATAAACTGTGCAAACATTTCTAGAATGTAAGTATTCATTCAGTAAACATTTATTGAAGGTTTATAGTGTGCCAGACATGCTCTACGTAATGTGGACACATAGGCAAAAGGCATAATGCCTCCCCTCAAGGAACATGTTGTTTAGTGTCTCAGACAGGGTCAGGGACAGGCAAATGAACAGTTAAAATACAATGCAATTAGCTCTAAAATCAAATCATTCACCATGGAGGAATTCTACTTCAGTCTTGGGAATGAGATAATATTGTATAGTTTTAAGAACTTTTCAGAAAAATACATCTGGGTTCAAATCTCAGCTCTACCTAACGTTGTCTAACATTATGTTTTTAGTCAAATTTTCCATCATTCTAAGCCTCAGTTTCCCTATCTGTGAAATGGGGGTAATAACAATTTTAGATTTACTAATGTGTACTCTCGATGCTAGAGGAAAACACAGTCAGTGTTTAAATAATGTTAGCCAATATTACCATATTATTAAACTGGGATGGCTTTCAGAGGAGGTGGTACTAACTGAGTGGAGCAAGATTTATCAACCTCATCACTTTTGGTCTTTTAGGCCATATAATTCTTTGTTGTGGGGGGCTGATTTATGCTTTGAAAAATGTTTAACAGCATCCATGGCTTCTCTCTACCTACTCCTCCAGTAACAACCCCACTTCCAAGTTGCAACAGCCCATGGACTATAGTCCATGGTATTCTCCAGGCAATAATACTGGAGTGGGTAGCCATTCCCTTCCCCAGGGCATCTTCCCAAGCCAGGGATCGAACCCAGGTCTCCCGCATTACAGGCAGATTCTTTACCAGCTGAGCCACAAGGGAAGCCCATAAACTGTCTCCAGACATGGCCAAACATGTCCTGGAGGCAAATAGCACACATGTTTGATAACCACACAGGTAGTTTCATTATCATAATATTCTATTACAAAAACAACACTGACACTATTTATGATAATGGATTTTAAGGAGGTGAAACTGGAAGAAGAAAGGCCAGTTATAAAGAAACATTCTGATTTCTTTTTTCCTCATCTCTTCATCAGCAACTTCTGTCAGCTCCAACTCTAAAATATATCTGAAACCTATGTTTACCATTCCAGTTTCTATCATTCTAGTCATCTTTCACCTGGACACTTGCATTCGTTCTCCTATCCAATCTCCCCACATCTATACTTTCTCCTCTATACTAGCCTGTTCCCTACACAGAAACAAAAATCACAATAATTCCTTGATTTGTATTTCCATTAAACCTAGACTAGAAATACAAGCTCAGTAGCACAGCCAAAAATGGCCTATGTGATCTTATCTGGGCTTCTAACTTCATCTCCTCTCACTTTTCTCTACTAAGCTTCTGTCACAGTGACCCTTTTGTTCTACGTGGAAAGCACTAACATCATTCTTCATTCAGGGTTACACTTGTTTCTTTCAAGAGAGTTCTTCCTCCATTCACTTGACTGGTTCCTTGTCATAATTCAGATTTCCATTCAAATTACATTTCCTAGTAAGTGTCCCACCTGGTAACTCTGCCTGAAATACACACACGCATGCTCACCCAATCCTGATTCTCTTGCGTTACTTTCTAATTTTGAGTATATGCTAAGTTGCTTCAGTCGTCTGCGACTCTGCAACTCTATGGACTGTAGCCCACCAGGCTCCTCTGTCCATGTGATTCTCAAGGCAAGAATACTGGACTGTGCTGCCATTCCATTCTCCAGGGGATTGTCCCAACCTAGGGATTGAACCCCCGTCTCCTGTGTCTCCTGCATTAGCAAGGTAATTCTTTAACACTGAGCCACTGGGGAAGCCCCTACTTTCTTAATAATACTTGTCAAAAATTGTATTATTTATTCACTTGTTTATTGTCTTCCAGTAGAAAGTAAATCTGATGAGAATGGGGATTAGTCTGTTTATTATTATACTGCCAGCACTTAACAGTGGCTGGCACATAGTAAGCTGTCAGTAAACATTTTTTGAATAAATATCTTCATAATATAGGAATGAAATGATGTGGGACAGAAATAAGGCAGTGAAAATGGGAAAAGAAAAGGAAACTATATTAATATGGTAGAAGAAACAGGAAATCTGGTGAGTAATTGGATAAAAGGTATCCAATAGACAAGAATTAGGGGTAACTTCTAGATTTTTGTCCTCCGCAAATAGATGAATGGTGGCAGATAATAAGAAATGGAACATGTGATGATGAAAAGGTTTGGAGGGAAAGTTTGAAGATATTGAGTCAATATACTTATTCCAGTCATGTAGATGTTAAGATAGGTAATTTTGAAGACCAAGTTACATTTTCACAATGAAAGGAAACATGTGGGAATCATCCACTTATTGTGATAGGTGAAGCCATAGTAACTGATGAGATCACCCAAAGAAAGTGCGCAGAGTAAAAGAAGAAAATTTAAGTCCATAGTCAACCTAGACAGCATATTAAAAAGCAGAGACATTACTTTGCCAACAAAGGTCTGTCTAGTCAAAGCTATGGTTTTTCCAGTGTCATGTATTGATGTGGGAGTTGGTCTACAAAGAAAGCTGAGTGCTGAAAAAATGGTGCTTTTGAACTGTGGTATTGGAGAAGACTCTTGAGAGTCCCTTGGACTGCAAGGAGATGCAACAAATCCATCCTAAGAAAGTCAGTCCTGGGTGTTGATTGGAAGGACTGATGTTGAAGCTGAAACTGTAATACTTTGGCCACCTGATGTGAAGAACAGACTCATTGGAAAAGACCCTGATGCTGGGAGGGATTGGGGGCAGGAGAAGAAGGGGACAACAGAGGATGAGATGGTTGGATGGTGTCACCAACTCAATAAACATGGGTTTGAGTAAGCTCCAAGAGTTGGTGATGGACAGGGAAGCCTGGCGTGCTGCAGTCCATGGGGTCACAAAGAGTCAGACCTGACTAAGTGACTGAACTGAAACAGCATATGGCAAAGCTAACATGTAAGATTTGTATTAAGAGGCATGAAGGCATATCACAGAGGAGATAAAAAGTGAAACATTTCAAAAGGTAGGAGAGTTTGACATCAAAATGTCAAGGGAGAAGAGTTTCATGGACTGTAACATAGCAATGAAAAAGCCACCAGGAATCTTGGCAAGAATAGTCAGTGGAACTCAGGAGATATAATCAAACAGAAGTAATGGAAAAAATTAGAGATGAAAACAGACATGTTAGAGTAGACTATAATTTTTAGAAGGCTGTCATCCAAAGGAAGAAGGGACAGAATAATAGGAATTTTAAAAAATGAGAGCATCTTGAATATGTATATGTATATATACTAAAAGACCAGAATGGAAACAGAATAGCAACATTTAATAAACATTAAAATATATTAAAAGAGTAGAGGCCTCTGAAAGTATGAGGACTAGAATCCAGAAAAGAGGTAAATGGATTAGTGACAAGAAAGTGTTCTCCTTAATTTTAAGGATGGGCACAGCTTTAGAGAAACTCCATATAGTCAGCAAAAACAAGACAGAGAGCTGACTGTGGCTCAGATCATGAACTCCTTGTTGAACAATTCAAACTTAAATTGAAGAAAGTAGGGAAAACCACTAGACCACCCAGGTATGACCTAAATCAAATTCTTTATGACAGGGGAAGTAACAAATAGATTTAAGGGATTAGCTCTGATAGACAGAGTACCTGAAGAACAATGAACAGAGGTTTCTGACAATATACAGGAGGTGGCGATTAAAAGCATCATCAAGAAAAAGAAATGCAAAAAGGCAAAATTGTCTGAGGAGGCCTTACAAATAGCTGAGAAAAAAAGAGAAATGAAAAGCAACAGAGAAAAGATACATCCATCTGAATGCAGAGTTTCAAAGAATAGCAAGGAGAGATAAGAGAGCCTTCCTAAATGAACAATGCAAAGAAATAAAGAAAACAATAGAATGGGAAAGAATTGAGATCTCTTCAAGAAAATTGGAGATATCAAGGGAATATTTCATGCAAAGATGGGCACAATAGAGGCCAGAAATGATATGGACTTAACAGAAGCAGAAAATAAGAAGAGGTGGCAAGAATACATAGAACTATACAAAAAAGATTTTAATGACCCAGATAACCATGATGGTGTGATCACTCACCTAGAACCAGACATCTTGGAATGTGAAAATCAAGTGGGCTTTAGGAAGCATCACTACAAAGCTAGGGAGGTGATGGAATTCTGGCTGAGTTATGTCAAATCCTAAAAGATGATGCTGTTACAGTGCTGCACTCAATATGCCAGTGAATTTGGAAATCTCAGCAGTGGCCAGAGGACTGGAAAAGGTCAGTTTTCTTTCCAATCCCAAAGAAAGGCAATGCCAAAAAATGTTCAAACTACTACACAATTGTTCTCATCTCACACGCCAGCAAAGAGATGCTCAAAATTCCCCCAGTTAGGCTTAAACAGTATGTGACCCGAGAATTTCTAGATATTGAAACTGTATTTAGAAAAGGGAGAGGAACCAGAGATCAAATTGCCAACATCCATTGGATCATAGAAAAAAGCAAGAGAATTTCACAAATACATCTACTTCTGCTTTATTGACTACACCAAACCCTTTGACAGTGTAGATTACAACAAACTGTGAAACATTCTTAAAGAGATGGAAATATCAGACCACCTGACCTGCCTCCTGAGAAATCTGTATGCAGGTCAAGAAGCAACAGTTAGAACTGGACATGGAACAACAGACTGGTTCCAGATTGAGAAAGGAGTATGATAAGGCTGTATATTGTCACCCTGCTTATTTAACTTATATGCAGAGTATATCATGTGAAATGGTGAGCTGGATGAAGTATAAGCTGGAATCAAGATTTCTGGAAGAAATATCAATAAACTCAGATATGCAGATGACACCATCCTTATGGCAGAAAGTAAAGAAGAACTAAAGAGACTCTTGATGAAAGTGAAAGAGGACAGTGAAAAAGTTGGCTTAGAACTCAACATTCAAAAAACTAAGATCATGGCATCTGGTCCCATCATTTCATAGCAAATAGATGAGGAAACAATGGAAACAGTGACAGACTTTATTTTCTTGGACTCCAAAATCACTGCAGATGGTGACTGCAGCCATGAAATTAAAAGACGCTTACTCCTTGGAAGAAAAGCTATGACAAATCTAGACAGCATATTAAAAAGCAGAGACATTATTTTGCCAATAAAGGTCTAGTCAAAGCTATGGTTCTCCAGTAGTCATGTATGGATGTGGGCTGCTGCTGCTGCCAAGTGGCTTCAGTCATATCCGACCCTGTGCGACTTCATAGACAGTAGCCCACTTGGCTCCTCTGTCCCTGGGGTTTTCCAGGCAAGAATACTGGAGTGGGTTGCCACTTCCTTCTCCAATGGATGTGGGAGTTGGACCAAAAAGAAAGCTGATCACTGAAGAAATTATGCTTTTAAACTGTGGTGTTGGTGAAGACTCTTGAGAGTCCCTTCTGTTCCGTTCAGTCGCTCAGTCGTGTCCGACTCTTTGCAACCCCATGAATCGCAGCACGCCAGGCCTCCCTGTCCATCACCAACTCCCGGAGTTCACTCAGACTCACATCCATTGAGTCCGTGATGCCATCCAGCCATCTCATCCTCGGTCATCCACTTCTCCTCCTGCCCCCAATCCCTCCCAGCATCAGGGTCTTTTCCAATGAGTCAACTCTTCGCATGAGGTGGCCAAAGTACTGGAGCTTCAGTTTTAGCATCATTCCTTCCAAAGAAATCCCAGGGTTGATCTCCTTCAGAATGGACTGGTTGGATCTCCTTGCAGTCCAAGGGACTCTCAAGAGTCTTCTCCAACACCACAGTTCAAAAGCATCAATTCTTCGGCGCTCAGCCTTCTTCACAGTCCAACTCTCACATCCATACATGACCACAGGAAAAACCATAGCCTTGACTAGACGGACCTTAGTCGGCAAAGTAATGTCTCTGCTTTTGAATATACTATCTAGGTTGGTCATAACTTTTCTTCCAAGGAGTAAGCGCCTTTTAATTTCATGGCTGCAGTCACCATCTGCAGTGATTTTGGAGCCCCAAAAAACAAAGTCTGACACTGTTTCTACTGTTTCCCCATCTATTTCCCATGAAGTGATGGGACCAGATGCCATGTTCTTCGTTTTCTGAATATTGAGCTTTAAGCCAACTTTTTCACTCTCCTTTTTCACTTTCAACTTCACTTTCAAGAGGCTTTTTAGCTCCTCTTCACTTTCTGCCATAAGGGTGGTGTCATCTGCATATCTGAGGTTATTGATATTTCTCCCAGCAATCTTGATTCCAGCTTGTGTTTCTTCCAATCCAGCGTTTCTCATGATGTACTCCCTTGGATGTAAGGATATCCAACCAGTCCATCCAAAAGGAAATCAGTCCTGAATATTCATTGGAAGGACTGATACTGAAGCTGAAACTCAAATTCTTTGGTCACGTGATGCAAAGAACTGACTCATTAGAGAAGACCCTGATGCTGGGAAAGATTGATTGCAGGAGAACAGGACAACAGAGGATGAGATGATTGGATGCCATTACCAACTCATAAACATCAGTTTGAGCAGCCTCCGGGAACTGGTGATTTACAGGGAAGCCTGGAGTGCTGCAGTCCATGTGTTCTCAAAGAGGTGGACACGACTGAGTGACTGAAGTGAACTGAAGAGCTTTACATTATGTAGATCAGTGGTAAATGGGGTAGAAAGTTCTGAGAGATCCAAAGACCTGGCTACTAAGACTAGAAGAAACAAAAGAAGTAATCATAGTTGACATTTATTGATATCTGACACTTACTGAGTCACATATATTTTCTCTGTGATGTAGGAGACATGGTCACCAGCTAGAAAGGAGGTAGTTAAGGACAGTGGTAAAAATGTGAAACACCTTTGGTGGAAGATAGGGACAAATTTCTTCCATGTATCAAAGACATACAAAAGGGATATTATGCTAACCCCTTTGCTTATTTGCTCTTTAAAACCATCTGGAGACATAAACAGAAAGTGGACAAGTCAGTTAAACTCTTATGAGTCTTAGATGTCCTTCTCTATAAAATGAAGGGTTTAGACTTGCTGGCCTAACTCTAAGGCTTTTCATAGATCTGCCATTCTATGACTTTGTCCTGTTGTCTCTAAACCAGAGGTCTTTATAAGACAGAGGACTTGATCATGTTTTCTTCAGTTGTAAGACACACTGGGACAGCATCAACCCATAGTAAAGAGGAAGGAGCAGGAAAGAGACTATAAGGCTTTGTGAGGAAATAGAGGTTGGAGTGAGGAGTATGTTAAAGTTACAACACAAAAGGGGCAAAGCAATCTTGGGTGTAACCTGTATTAGTGATACCTAGGAATTATTTGATATCATGGTTGTGGTATGGCAGCAGTAATTTCAAAGTAGTAGTGAGTTTTAGAATCAGATGGGCTTCCTTACCATAGTTCTGAGTTTAGAACATGATATAGTAGTCTGGGAACACAAAACACTAGACACAGTCCATAAAAGGAAAGTGAAAGTCACTCAGTCATGTCTGACTCTTTGCAACCCCGTGGACTATGGAATTCTCCAGGCCAGAATACTGGGGTGGGTAGCCTTTCCCTTCTCCAGGAGATCTTCCCAACCCAGGGATCCAACCCAGGTCTTTCGCATTGCAGGCAGATTCTTTACCAGCTGAGCCACCAGGAAAGCCCAAGAATACTGGAGTGGGTAGCCTATCCCTTCTCCAGGGGATCTTCCCAGCCCAGGAATTGAACTGGAGTCTCCTGTATTGCAGGCGGATTCTTTACCAATTGAGCTATCAGGGAAGTCCACCTAAAAGGAAGGGGTCAGCCAAAGAGACAATGATTAACAATAGGACTCTAATCTAACAAGAGTAATTGCAGATCAAATGAGAGAACCAAGGCAGTATCCAAGATTTCACAAATCTGCTCAGTGGGCAGGTAGAGGCTCAGGTTTTTTTACACAAGCTCTACCAGATTTTAAGCTGCAAGACCAGTTCCATTCCCCACTTGTTAAGGACATAAAACTCCCATGGTACAGCCAGTCTTAGTGAGGACTTCCTCATCTTTGTATATAAGAAATACCTCTATATTATCCAGTCTCTGTCTCCAGTTTTATTCTTTCTTACTTCCCAGAGTGAACTCCTTGCTGCATTCAGGCAGATGTATTCACTGGCCATTGAGTGCTTACACCTCTGTCTGTATAATTGCTCATATAATTATATTTGGAATGCTCTCATCATCTTTTCCATCTATCTGAAGTCGACTTATCCTTCAAGGCCCAATTCAATGTCATCTATATATTTTATTACTCACCATCTGATGTCATTCCATATATCTACACTCTTATAGTAATTACTGCCTTCACCAAATTGTTTAAAAGAGGATTTCACCTTGAAACTATTATTTCTATCTGGTTCACCTTGCTGTGTGAACCTTACTTCTATGAATAGAGAAGATACCTAGTGTTTGATGAATTAGTGCAAATCTTTACATACACGCTGAGAAGAGCCAACAGATAGAAGGGGAAAAAAAGGATTATTCTCAATGATGTACAAATTTTGTGGCAAATCTTGTACATCCTCTTTTTTTTTTTAATTTTCAGATTTTTTTGTCAACTTGGAAGGCCCTCAAATGAATCATTCAAGATATTAGTAGAAGGGAGAACACAGCACTTTCCTAAACAATCTATACACAGTTCAATACTTTTTTTAGAAAACATGCCCTGGAAAGGGACCAGAGTGCCTTACAATGTGAATAAAAGGTGAAAGAAGAGTAGAAAACAAAGATTTGAGGTAATAAATCATGAGTAGTGAACTAATTTCATACAGACTAGAATTACTAAATCCCCATCCTCTTAGAAGATGGTTTTTTCAGTGGAGTTAAAGGAATACACATTTGAAGAATGATCTGAGCAGAACCAATATCTTTAGAGTTCCTGTCACCTCCACCAAATTCCATTTTAAACTTTTAGATATTAATGTGTAGCTGACATTTTAACTTTGGCATAAGGCTATAAAGAAATGAGTTCATTTTTAAAAGGGTAATATGACAAATGAATGGTGCTATGGTTTATGAATCTAAAACATGACAAATGCCACCACATTCTAGAAAATAATCCTTCTATTATTATTGTATTTCATCTTCCAAAATGCTATCTAAAGTGCTAAAAGAAGGACCATAAATGCGAGGTGGAAGGAATTCCAAAGGAGAATGTAATCAATGTGATCAATAATTCCAAAAGATAGGTGCTCCATTAAAAAAACTTGTCTCTGATAGGGCTTTATTTCAAGGTGATTGTAATTCTACTTAGCTATAATGTTAAAGGGAGAGTGAGCAACTTTCAAATTCTGAAACTGCCTCCATCATCAAAGAAAGTTGAAACTGGAAGTCAGTCACCATGTAGTGAGTGGTCAATTCTTATAACTTCAGGACTATATTGATTTGGTATGAAATATTGCTACTATGTCATAATATCATAATACTTATACTAATAAGGCTAGAATTGTATTTTGGTGAATGCTGCCAGAAAGCAGAATGACTGACTGCTTTGACTTTTTCAACTGACTTCTTGGTAAAAGAGGAAACATTAAAAAAAAAAAAAAAAGGGAAATCCTTAACAGATATCTCTACTATATTAGGCAATCAAAACAAACTCCAAGTGGTTTAGCATTTAGGGCAGGATTTAACATTTCTAGAGTAGAGTTAGATCAATGGCTGGAGTAGTTTTGAGCAACAATTTGCAAACTAAATGATACCATTGGGAACATACAAAGAAAGATTGTTGCACTGGTAGTTCCTTTTTATAAGAATATTTTTAAAACTTATATTAGCATTCATAATTTCACCATGGTTCATAGTAAGTGAAAAATCTTATAGGTTGATAATAGATGGCAATATGTCCAGATGTCAACAGAAATTGTTAAGATGACTGTTTGGCAAATGGCACCATTTGTAGTGACTTTACCTCTGTTTAGGATCTGACCCTTGTCAAACCAGTTAGTGCATGTTAACTCACTTCAGTCATGTCCTACTCTTGCAACCCCACAGACTTTAGCAAGCCAGGCTCCTCTGTCCATGGGATTCTAAAGGCAAGAATACTGGAGTGGGCTGCCAAGCCCTTCTCCAGGGGATCCCAGGGATCAAATTCACATCTCTGGCATTTCCTGCTTTGGCAGGTGAGGTTTTTTTTTTTTTTTTTTAATCACTAGCACCGCTTGGGAAGCCCTGTCAAACTAGTAGTCAGGTTCATACGAAAAGTATGTTCATTAAGCAGACTGTAGTTTATAACAATAGACAGTCTTTTCCAGTTGCTGTAATACTTGTGCCTCTACCAGGATACCCTTTCCTGGAATTTCAAAACTCCAGGAAATTAAATGAGTAATTAGGGTGTTACTTAGTAAACATGGAATCACAACAAAGTGAAAGTTGCTTAGTCGTATCTGGCTATTTGCAACCCTGTGGACTATACAGTCCATGGAATTCTCCAGGTAATTCTCCAGTCCAGATTACTGGAATGGGTAGCCATTCCCTTCTCCAGGGGATCTTTCCAACCCAGGGATCAAATCCAAGTCTCCTGCATTGCAGGCAGATTCTTTACCAGCTGAGCCACCAAAGAAGCCCAGAAATACTAGAGTCGGAAGCCTATTCTTTCTTCAGGGGATATTCCTGACCCAGGAATCAAACTGGGGTCTCATGCAATGCAGGTGGATTTTTTACCAACTGAGCTACCAGGGAAACCTGGTAAAATGGAGGACTGCTTCACATAGACCACAACAAAGTCCAGTATATCATCCATGCTCCCACACAGAATGAATTTCTCTATAGACTAGAAACTATGCTCTGCAAATTTAACCTCTGGACAATGCTACCTTACTGGCTCTTTAGGCTCCCCTGTCTGTCCTTATGATCAGTGTTATTCCAACTTTTGATCAGCCCTCCTAGGCTGACTTATCCAAGCCCTCCTAGGCCAACTTATCCAAAGGTGCATGCATTCTCACTTTTTTTTGTGTGTGGGGGGGGGAGAGGGGGGTAACTTCAATGATAACAAGGAATTAGAAAGAAAATAACATTAAAACCATGACCAAAGAAGAAAATGATAAACAAATGTGAGATTGATAATAGCAATTTAACTCCATTACTAAAATGAGAAAGCACTGATTGATGCAGAGAAATGGAGCATCCTTCCTAAAACTTTTAAGGACTGCAGTGAAGGCTTTGCACAATTGCCAAGCATTTCATAATGGCCATGTGATATAACATTTATGTACTCTAAGAACTTCTTACTGCAATACTAAATTAAATACTCAGCTTTAGTACTATGCTAATTTGTCCAGATATTGTAACTCATACTATTGAATTTTTTTTAAATTTTGTTCACTTTATTTAAATTGGAGGCTTATTACCTTACAATGTTGTAGTGTTTTTTGCCATACTTGACATGAATTCACCATGAGTGTACATGTGTTCACCATCCTGAAGGCCCCTCCCACCTCACTGCCCATCTCATCCCTCTGGAGCATCACAGTGCACTAGCCCCGAGCACCCTGTCTTATGCATTGAACCTGGACTGGTGATGTGTTTCTCATATGATAATATACGTTTCAATGCTATTCTGTCAGATCATCCCACCTTTGCCTTCTCTCACAGAGTCCAAAAGACTGATCTGTACTTCTGTGTCTCTTTTGCTGTCTTGCACACAGGGTTATTGTTACCCTCTTTCTAAATTCCATATATATGCATTAGTATAATGCATTGGTGTGTTTATTTCTGGCTTACTTCACTCTGTATAATAGGCTCCAGTTTTATCCACCTCATTAGAACTGATTCAAATGCATTCTTTTTAATGGCTGAGTAATATTCCACTGTGTATGTGTACCACTGCTTTCTTATCCATTCATCTGCTGATGGACATCTGGGTTGCTTCCATGTCCTGGCTATTGTAAACAGTGCTGTGATGAACATTGGAGTACACGTGTCTCTTTCGATTCTGGTTTCCTCAGTATATATGCCCAGCAGTGGGATTGCTGGGTCATATGGCAGTTCTAGTTCCAGGTTTTTAAGGAATCTCCACACTGTTCTTCATAGTGGCTGTATTAGTTTGCATTCCTACCAACAGTGTAAGAGGGTTCCCTTTTCTCCACACCCTCTCCAGCATTTATTGTTTGTAGACTTTTGAATAGCAGCCATCCTGACCGGTGTGAGATGGTACCTCACTGTGGTTTTAATTTGCATTTCTCTGATAATGAGTGATGTTGAGCATCTTTTCATGTGTTTGTTAGCCATCTTCATACTATTGAATTCTTTAAAAAATACATAAAAATATTACAGCATATGTAAAAATAAAGCTTATGAAATTGCATGATATTGATTTATAAGAACTGAAGAAAACATCTCATTATGTATCAGCTCTTGGCCCATTAGGACTCTTTGGAAATCAGAAAAGAGGTTGTCAACCAATTTTTAGAATAACTTTTCTAGGGTAATTCTTGCCCTTTTATATGCACAGTCTTTTTTCCAAATAGTATATAATAAAGTTGATTAGTTTTCTGTTGCTTAAATTACAGTCACATTCAAGTTCTGTATTCTTGGAATTGTTCCCAGATTATTTTGATTAGGAGTTTTGGAGACTTCCTTATTGGTTTAACCATATAACATTGTGATTCATTATCTACCAGATGGGTATTCACATTAATTATTAGGACTCTTTG
Source organism: Aepyceros melampus (assembly GCA_006408695.1). Lineage (NCBI taxonomy): Eukaryota > Metazoa > Chordata > Mammalia > Artiodactyla > Bovidae > Aepyceros > Aepyceros melampus. The sequence continues at coordinate 41,957 of SJXQ01004560.1, forward strand.
GAAATCAGAAAAGAGGTTGTCAACCAATTTTTAGAATAACTTTTCTAGGGTAATTCTTGCCCTTTTATATGCACAGTCTTTTTTCCAAATAGTATATAATAAAGTTGATTAGTTTTCTGTTGCTTAAATTACAGTCACATTCAAGTTCTGTATTCTTGGAATTGTTCCCAGATTATTTTGATTAGGAGTTTTGGAGACTTCCTTATTGGTTTAACCATATAACATTGTGATTCATTATCTACCAGATGGGTATTCACATTAATTCCATGCGAGTTCAACTGGGTTGGCTATTAAATATCATCATTATTTCCAAGTCATTAGCAAAGAAATAGTACTTTGTTATTACCGTCATATACAACAATAAGAATGTTTGTATTTCATAAATATTTTTTTAATTTTTGCAAGTTGTTTCACATTCTCTATGCAGGAACTAGATTAGCAAATATTTTCATGTGTTCATACTTCTAGTCAAGGCAACAGATCTTTCTTAAGTAGCTACCACTGACCACATAAACAGCTCTATACAATGAACATGCTCATTGTTCCTCTCTATTCTACTTATTAGGCTGCTAAAGATATATGCTATGATTTTACAATTATTTCAAATGAAGTGATCTCAAATTCTATATATGAAAAATAACAGGGAAACAGTATGCTGTAAAACAAAGTATAGCTGATTATGTGTGTATGAGAGCATGTCTACTCTGTAATTTGAGGTTTAACTGAAGAATTGTTTCAAATGCCACAGGAATTTAATATATAAACAAGTATAAATGAAGAGTAGCATAAGATTTTCCAGGCGAGAGTACTGGAGTGGGGTGCCATTGCCTTCTCCATGCTGAAGCTCCAATACCTGATGCAAAGAGCCAACTCATTAGAAAAGATCCTGATGCTGGGAAAGACTGAAGGCAGGAGGAGAAGGAACAGAGGACAAAATGGTTGTATGATATCACCAACTCAATGCACATGAGTTTGAGCAAGCTCTGGAAGACAGTGAAGGATAATGAAGCCTGGCATGCTGCAGTCCATGGGGTCACAGAGTTGACATGACTGAGCAACTGAACAACAACGCTGTGTTTCACAAGTGTCTTTTATATTCTAGGTACCCTGAATGTATCTCAGAATCTTGGTTTTTGAATGGAGGGTCAGAGATCCTGCAGATAGAGTAGCAGTGAATCCAACTACAGTTGTGGAGTCCAGCAGTACAAAATGTCACTTAACACCAAACTCAGTTTCCAGGAAAACACACTGGTCTTGGTTCATTTTGATTTTATATTTTTAAATCCATATTAGATAATGGATTGTTTAATTTCATATCTCTGGCAGTATCTAGCTCACATTAGCACTTCCTAGATACTCAGAAAATATTTGTTGACTCTAAATTATTATTGAGTTTACAAATAACCCTCAGGTCATATTTTACAACTAAGAATCTTTTTGTAGCAAAATATCCTTGAGCCAGCCTAATTTCTGACCTCAGTGTCCTTCGTGTTGACATTATTCCCACAGCACGGCACTGACTCTGCAAAATGCTCCATGATAATTTACATAATGCACTGTGCTTATACTCATACTAAAAGACCAGATGTTCCAAGAAAGGAGCTTCTAAATCTGGTCTAGGTCTCAGTACATTTTCCTTACTTTATTCTCCATTTTAAGTTTTCCTACGTCAATTATATCATTGATCAGAGGTATAGATCTCTCCTTTACTCCAATTTATGGTACAATTAACAATGGTTTCAAAGAATCTCATTGAAAACTCTCCACACAGCTAAACAAAACACAACAGGCCACACATGGTGAGCACATAGGAGAGAAACAAATTCTTTACCTGTCTTTTCCTAACAAAGAAAATAAGCTTTTGACAAATAAAATAATGTGTTTCTGACAAAATGTAGAATTGTGACACAGCCCTTTAAAGAAAATCCACCATCAAACTGCTTATATCACCTTAAGTAAACAACAGTTATGTCCTGGATTTTCAAAAAGGGAGAAAATTTTTTCAAAGATGGAAAGGCGACTAGAACCAAAGAGAAAAGATGGGAAGTGGAATCTGCTCAAAATTTAAATTTATATCACACCCCACCAGTCTATTTAGTCTCTCAAAGCCACTTTAATAATATATAAAAACTGAATGGATGAACCTTCTCCCACCAAGTTGCTTTTTTCCCCTGTATGTCAGTGAATGTTATCATCATATGTCTAGTCCTATAAGAGGAAAATATAGGAAGCAGCCTTGACAGCACAGACTGCTCCTTTCTCCATATCTAATATATAACAAAGCTTTTTTGATTTTACCTCCTATCTTTAAAATCTGTTTACTTTTCTCATTACCACTTCTACCACAAAAGCTTAAGTTATCCAATATACTATTATCTCTTTTAGGGATTACAGCAATAACCATATACTGTATGGATACTTTCCCTGTATCCATTCTCTGTGTCCCACTCCATCAATCTCTATATAGCAGTCAGAGAAATCTTTTGAAAATACAAATCTGATGTCACACATGAACATTTCCAACTCATAATCTTTTAATAACCTTATAATATCCTAAACAATCTTCTGTGGCCTGTTTCTTATCTATGTCTCCTCTTTCCTCTCAACCAGATTTCAGCCAGCTGTCTGTGTCCCATTTGGGTTGACTTTTATTTCCCACTAGGCTTCAGGGTATGCTCTTTTTACAGTTGTGAACATTCTTTACCTGCACCATCTTCATTAAATTTTTATACAGTTAACCTCTGTTCATCATTCATATTTTATCACAAATGTTTCTTCCTCGAAGTATTCTCTAAACCCCCAGGGTAAATCAAGTCTTCTGATTTTACAGTCTCATTGATGATACTTTCTAACAACAGTAGATATATAGATAGCCCATTGTGGTGTATGACATATAAAATCATCATTAGCTTCTATGGCTAAGTACCATAACTGGCTTTAGTATTTTCAAGTTGTTTTGTTTATAGCTTACTTGACCATAATGATTTCACTTTTTAAACATTTTAAATAAAATCTATTGAGATGTATTATATCAAATGCACATGTTTCTTCCTCGAAGTATTCTCTAAACCCCCAGGGTAAATCAAGTCTTCTGATTTTACAGTCTCATTGATGATACTTTCTAACAACAGTAGATATATAGATAGCCCATTGTGGTGTATGACATATAAAATCATCATTAGCTTCTATGGCTAAGTACCATAACTGGCTTTAGTATTTTCAAGTTGTTTTGTTTATAGCTTACTTGACCATAATGATTTCACTTTTTAAACATTTTAAATAAAATCTATTGAGATGTATTATATCAAATGCACCATTTTAAGTCTACAATTCAAAAAATTTCAACAAAACGATACCCATGTAACCACTAGCACAATTCAATATAAAACATTTCTTTCACTCTAAAGTATCCCTTGCACTCTTTCCAAACTCCAGTCAAAGATAACTAGATATCTAGCTTCCATCATTCTGGATTAGTTTTTCCTGCTTTATAATTTCTTTTAAGTAAAATTATAAAATAAATGTCTTGTTTGAGGCTTTTTTTACTCAACATAATGCTTTTTTATGAATACAAGTCATCGTGTGTATCAGTAGCTTGTTCCTTTTTGAAAGTTTGTTCCACTGATGAATAGTTGGATTAAATTCAGTTTTGAGCTATTATGAATACTTTCTATAAATATATGTTTTTAAAAATGTGTAGGAATATATGTCTTTATTTCTATGGGTGACTAGCTAGGAGCAGTATGGCCAAGTAAGATGATAATTGCATGTATCTCTTTGTAAGAAATTGTAAGATCACATTTCAAAGTGATACTACCATTTTAAACATCCATCACCAATGTACGAAAGCTCCAGGTGATACACATGTTCCCTAACACTTGGCACTGTTTTTTAATTTTAATCATTTTACTCAATGCATTCTGTTATCAAATTGTAATTTTTAACTTGCATTTTTCAGACTAATGAATTAGACCATATTTTCATGTACTTCCTGAGCATTTGTATGTCTTCTTTGGTAAGTATTTGTTCAGATACTCGACCCATTTTTAAGTTTATTCTTCTTCTTACTGAATTGTAAGGGTTCTTCATAAATTCTAAATAAAAGTTCTTTGTCAGATATGTATTTTTCCAAAAGTCTTTGATTGCTCTCTTTATATCCTTAATAATTATGCTTCAAAGAGAAGTTATAAAATTTGATAAAGGTCAATGTATTAATCATTGTCTATGGCTTATGCACTTAAGGTAATCACTGACATGTTAGAGTTTAAGTCTGTCATCTCTCTTTTTTTTTTTTCTCTTTCTCTCTTTCTTTTGCCTACCTGTGAGTTATCAAACATTTTTCACGGTTCCATTGCAAAGAAATAGAGGAAAAGAACAGAATGGGAAAGACTAGAGATCTCTTCAAGAAAATTAGAGATACCAAGGGAA